>CM040962.1:23996500-24021689 GCA_022985045.1 Macadamia tetraphylla | reverse complement strand
GATGTCACATCCTTTCTTCAAGCTGTTTTACCACCCCAACGAGCAGGCGGTGTACCACGCCGAGGAGTTCGGAGAACATAGCGAGCTATCATACAAAGTAAATAAGCATCATGTGATCTCTGTTGATGGATTCCTCCTAATTGGTGGATATTGGACAAATATTTGGGCCACCTTAAGAATGTCACTCTTCCCATACCTAATGAATTGCTTCATTTCCTCTTCCTTCCATCCGAAAAAGTTTTGAATTTCTTCTGCATAATCTTTCTTCAAAGGTGGTTGGAATAACCTACCATTGGGTGGAGATAATATACAAACTTGGAATTCTTTGAGAGTCGGGCAGATGTCTACTAATCCAAACCAAAATACATGGAGATTGGCAACCCAGTGTTAAGGGACCTACCAGAGTAATTGGTGATGTAATTTCACACACCCGATCCTATTGAGAAATGACACATTCATGGATTCCATCAATCCTGGTGCCCCCATGTTTATGTCCAAGGTTCATTTCCTCAACGTCTCATCTAATAAGCTCATGACTTTTCCTGAAACCATCACAAACAAAAGGGATATGATGATTTATCAAAGAATTACTCATTAGCTAATGACTCAAACAAGCCTTTACCACTGTTGCATCAAGCTCTTTTATTTATTTATTATTTTTTTTTTTTGACTGATCAAGGATGGGGAATAAACTGGCTTTGATAAACTGATGTCGGGTGGCGATTTTCTTTCAAGGGATGGAATCTTGGATAAGAATTGACGGACCATAGGGGAATGACAGATACCTAATCACCTTGTATGCCAAATGGCAATTCTTAGGGGATGGAATCCTGGATAAGAATTGACGGACCATAGGGGAATGACAAATACCTAATGGCCTTGCATGCCAAATGGTGATTCTTAGGGGATGGAAACTATGATGATCTTTTAAGATACTTTGATTATTATCGATGAACCATTTTATTGCCTTTAGATAGTTGAGACTACACTTGCACACGTCAAGTTGCCTATATATCCTTTGAAAAGAATCAGGTCTAACATAGTTCAGGTGGTTTACCCTTTCAGACATAATATTTCTTAAGTTTGTCCATGTTGACCAGTCCGGGTATTTCTTTGCCATTGTGGTCTATGAGTTTCACAGCTTTGCCTGGTAAAATCTCTTTAATAGTAAAAGGGTCACTCCAGTTGGGCTAAAATTTTCCTCTTGGGTCATGAATTAAGGCTCTTTGTTCTCAAAGAATAAGTTCACTCTCTTCTATGTGGGGGGGCTTCGCCTTCTTGTTAAAGGCCTTGGCCATCCTTAATTGATATTTCTTCAGATTATCTATGGCTTTCATGAGCCTTTCATCTAGAAAATTGAGCTCGTTATGTCTGGCCTTCACCCACTCTCCTTCAAGTAGCTGACTATCAAGAAGAACTCTTAGGGATGGTATCAGGATTTTCACAGGTAGAACCGCCTCAACCCCATATATCAAAGAGAAAGGGGTTATCCCCATCGAGGATCGTACAGAAGTCTGGTATGCCCATAAGGCAAGGGGTAACTTATCAGCCCAATCCTTATGTGTTTCTACCATTTTCTGCAGGATGAATTTGATGTTTTGTTGGCTGCTTCTACTGTCCCATTAGTCTGTGGCCTATAAGTGGTAGAGCGATGCCTTTTGATTTTGAATTTTTTGCAGATTTTGTCGATCTTGCCCCAAAAATGGGATCCCTGATCTGTAATCATTTCTTGAGCTACTCCATATCAAGAAATGATATTCTCTTGAATGAATTTAGTTACCTTAGTAGATGTCAGGACCACATATAACTAAGCATCTACCCACTCAGTGAAATAATCAATGGCCACCAAGATGAAATCGTGACCATTGGATGATTTGGAGTTGATCTTCCCAATGATGTCGATGCCCCAAGTGGAGAATGACCAAGGTGAACTAAGCGAATGCAACTCTGTTAGCGGGATATGTATGATGTTGACAAATATCTGATACTTGTGGCACTTATTGACAATGTCCACACAATCCGCTTTCATTGTGTTCCAGTAATATCCCAGCCTGAGGATCTTCTTAGATAACATCTTGGCATTCATGTGGGGTCCACAGAGACCTTGATGAATTCCTCCATGATGGTTGTGGCTTGCTTCTCGTCTACACACAACAACTGTATTCAGTCATAGGATCTCTTGTATAACAAATCCTCTTGAAGAATAAACTGGGTGGCATATCTCCTTAGAAAATTATTTTCTCTATCAATTGCTTTAATTAGGTACTTCCTTTCTATGATGATATCCACTATGAGAGAGAACCAAGACCGGCCATCCACAGTGAGAGAGTTCAACAAATTCTGATGAATGGGCTTGCTTCTTTGTTCTACCAAGAATGGTCAGACCCTAGCCATAGAGTTGCATTCTATCATGGAAGCCAAGGTTGCAAGGGCATCAACAAACTTGTTGTTATCTCTCTGGAAGTATTCGAACGAGATATTCTCAAAGTGTTCAATCACCTCTTCCAGATGTTCTTGATATGGCTTCAACTTTTCATCCCTAGTTTTCCACTTTCCCTGTGTCTAGCAGATGATGATGGATGAATTTCCGTAAACCTTGATCCTTTTTCACTCCACTTGTCAAAGCAGTTTCAAGCCCCAAAGCATAAGCTTCATATTCGGCAATATTGTTGGTATAGGGGAAATCGAGGTGGAACATTGAAAGCAAATAAAGGCTGTCAGGAGTGACAAGCAATATTTTTGAACCACACCCCTTTTGATTGGATGCTCCATCAAAGAATAATTACCATTCATTAGCTGTGTCTTCTTCCTCTATTGTTGTGATTCTTTCGTCAGGAAAGGCATCATCCAAGGATCTTCCATCTTCTATGCGATGGGCAGTCAAATAATGGACTATGGCTTGCCCCTTGATAGATTTCTGAGTAAGATAGGTGATGTCAAACTCTGATAGCAAAAGCAACCAATAGGCCATCCTTCTTGTTAGGGCTAATTTTTTGAAGAGGTATGTGATGGGATCCATTCTTGAGATCAAATGCACCGGATAGGAAACCATATAGTGGCACAAACTTTTCGTTTCCCAAATCAATGCAGCACAAATTCTTTCCAAAGATGTGTGCCATGTCTCATATTCCAAGAACTTCTTACTAAGGTAGTATATGGCATGCTTTGTCCCTTCTTTCATCTCTTTCTGTGCTAGCAAAGGGCCCATTGAATATTCTCCAATGGATAAGTACAAAAGAAGTGGTTCTCCTCCACCAGCGGTGTCAATACTGGTGGGTTCATGAGGTATCTTTTGATTTTGTCAAAAGCTTGTTCGCATTGGTCATTCCATTCCATGGGCTGATCATTCCTCAGCAGATTGTAGTCAACTGAGCTATGAATCTGCTAATATACTGGATGTGACCCAAAAATCCTTGTATTTGCTTCTCAGTTCGAGGTGTGGGCATTTCCTGAATTGCCTTGATCTTGATTATTTCAACTTCAATGCCGCTTTCACTCACCAAAAAACCTAACAGACCAAGAGGGGCGCATACTATCTCCTCCCCCAGGAAGGCTTTGTAGTCCTTATCCCGGTCGAGAAATGATTCATCCCATACTCCATCCGCCAAACTCTCATTCTTGTCCGTAGGGATGATCTTTGGGCAATGCCTGGTAGGTGGAGGAAGATAGGGAGAGAGACATGATTGGAGATCAAACCACTGGGGCATGACTCTTTCTCCCAGGTACCAGACATAGCCTCATATGCCTCAGAACAAAACCCGATTCTTAGATAAGCATCTGGCCATGATAATTTCGTCAGAGTCTGGAAATACGAGAGACTGGAACGACCTCCAAGTGACCTGCAAATCCAAGGAAAAGTAAGTGTAGCATAGGACAAAAGAAAGTTTAGTGTCAAATATGGCATATCTCAGTAAGACCGTTCAGAAGAGAACGAGCAGTGGTCTCTGGAGGATGGTGTCAGGCCCTAAGTACTTGATTCTCTCCCCACCTTGTGGCTATAGGGAAGAAAAATGCCTAAGGATCCCTCAGTTTGGGAGCTATAATCTCCAGTGCTCAAAGCAACAATGTTATTTTATAAGATCAAAGTAAGGAAGTGCAATCCAAATGAATGAAAAGAAATAGGTACAAGGATAAAAATTACCTGAAGGATGTAGCCAGCTCCCTTGAGACCTCGGTCTCCATATGACAATAGGTCTAGGGTCCGTAAGAGGTATGCATAGGTGGCCCCACCCCAGTCCCAGGAATCCATCTCCTGAAGATCCAGGAAGAAGAACACCAGGTGAATGTCTACTCCCCCTCGGAGGTCACTAAAAAGATGTTGACCCACAACAAACAACAAAAAAGCATGGGTCACCTGTGCCATGTTGTTTGGGTTTACCCACAGGCCAGTTCTCCACCATTGTGCACTAATATCCCCAAGACGGATATGTGTCTGATCAGCTATAATGGTAACACCTATCAGGTCCTCAAACTTTCTGGCTGTCGAAGTCTTGGGAAGGGTTATGGGTCTACCCCCAAATGGAATGCCCATCAAGGCGTAGAAGCACAGAGGCGTGATGGTAATCTCGCCAACAGGAAGATTAAATGAGTGAGTACTTGGCCACTACCGCTCCATCAAGGCCTACTAGTGCCAGATTGAATTTTTGGGTCTCTATAAAAGCTAATCGTTTTAAGATGATGATGGATGAATTTCCGTAAATCTTAATCCTTTTCACTCCACTAGTCAAAGCAGTTTCGAGCCCCAAAGCACAAGCTTCATATTCAACAATAGTTGGTATAGGGGAAATCGAGGCGGAACATTGAAAGCAAATAAAGGCTATCAGGAGTGATAAACAATATTTCCGTACCACACCCCTTTTAATTGGCTGCTCCATCAAAGAATAATTTCCATTCATTAGCTGTGTCTTCTTCCTCCATTGTTGTGATTCCTTCATCAGGAAAGGCATGATCCAAGGATCTTCCATCTTCTATGTGGTGGGCAGCCAAATAATCGACTATGGCCTGCCCCTTGATAGATTTCTCAGTAAGATAGGTGATGTCAAACTCTAATAGCAAAAGCAACCAACGGGCCATCCTTCCTATTAGGGCTAGTTTTTCGAAGAGGTATGTGATGGGATCCATCCTTGAGATCAAATGCACCAGATAGGAAACCATGTAGTGGCACAAACTTTTCGTTTCCTAAATCAACGCAGCACAAGTTCTTTTCAAAGATGTGTACCATGTCTCATATTCCAAGAACTTCTTACTAAGGTAGTATATGGCATGCTTTGTCCCTTCTTTCATCTCTTTCTGTGCTAGCAAAGAGCCCATGGAATATTCTCCCACGGATAAGTACAAACGAAGTGGTTCTCCCTCCACCAGCTGTGTCAATACTGGTGGGTTCATGAGGTATCCTTTGATTTTGTCAAAAGCTTGTTGGTATTAGTCATTCCATTCCGTGGGCTGATCCTTCCTCAGCAGATTGTAGTCAACTGAACTATGAATCAGCTAATATACTGGATGTGACCCAAAAATCCTCGTATTTGCTTCTCAGTTCGAGGTGTAGGCATTTCCTGAATTTCCTTGATCTTGATTGGTTCAACTTCAATGCCTCTTTCACTCACCAAAAAACCTAACAGACCAAGAGGGGTGCATACTATCTCCTCCTCCAGGAAGGCTTTGTAGTCCTTATCTCGATCAAGAAATGATTCATCCCATACTCCATCCACCAAACTCTCAATCTCGTCCGCAGGGATGATATTTGGGCAATGCATAGTAGGTGGAAGAAGATAGGGAGAGAGACATGATTGGAGATCAGACCATTGGGGCATGACTCTTTCTCCCAGGTACCAGACATAGCCTCATATGCCTCAGAACAAAACCCGATTCTTAGATAAGCATCTGGCCATGATAATTTCGTCAGAGTCTGAAAATACGAGAGACTGGAACGACGTCCAAGTGACGTACAAATCCAAGGAAAAGTAAGTATAGCATAGGGCAAAAGGAAGTTTAGTGTCAAATATGGCATATCTCAGTAAGACCGTTCAGAAGAGAACGAGCAGTGGTCCCTGGAGGATGGTGTCGGGCCCTAAGTACTTGATTTTCTCCCCACCTTGTGGTTATAGGGAAGAAAATGCCTGAGGATCCCTCAGTTTGGGAGCTATAATCTCCAGTGCTCAAAGCAACAAGGTTGTTTCAAAAGATCAAAGTAAGGAAGTGCAATCCAAATGAATGAAAGGAAATAGGTACAAGGTTAAAAATTACCTGAAGGATGTAGCCCACTCCCTTGAGACCTCGGTCTCCATATGACAATAGGTCTAGGGTCCGTAAGAGGTATGCATAGGTGGCCCCACCCCGGTCGAGAATCCACCTCCGAAGATCCAGGAAGAAGAACACCAGGTGAATGTCTACTCCCCCTCGGAGGTCACTAAAAAGACGTTGACCCACAGCAAACAACAAAAAAGCATGGGTCACCTGTGCCATGTTGTCTGGGTTTACCCACAGGTCGGTTCTCCACCATTGTGCACTAATATCCCCAAGACGGATATGTGTCTGATCAGCCGCAATGGTAATACCTGTCAGGTCCTCAAACTTCCTGGCTGTCGCAGTCTTGGGAAGGGTCATGGGTCTACCCCCAAATGGAATGCCTGTTAAGGCGTAGAAGCATAGAGGCATGATGGTAATCTTGCTAACAGGAAGATTAAATGAGTGAGTACTCGGCCACTACCGCTCCATCAAGGCCTACTAGTGCCAGACTGAATTTTCGGGTCTCTATAAAAGCTAATCATTTCAAGCAAGATGAGTCGACCATCTCCTTCACTCTATGAGGAAGTATCCTATACCATGACCGAACCATGTTTGGGTGGCCATACAAGGCCAAGGTAGGTGGTTCCCTCCCTTCATGCTAATGGAAATAAAGAATATATATATATATATAACATTAAAAAAAAATGATCAAAATAAAAGATGAATGAACTTTAAAGACTTACCCAAGAACCCCATGCCAAGTTGCAGATATGTGTGTTGTGAAGAGTCTGTCCAGAGTACCAATCGGCCCAGCCCTCGTCCCTTTGAGAAGAATTACTACAACCCTTCAGTTGGATTTCTTCACAAGTCTTTCTCTTTCCTTTTTTATCCATATTTTCCAAAATCATAAAAAAACCCCAATAATTTTTTTAATTTGCACAAAAGCCCACAAGAATGTCAAATTCTCCAAATGACTCCTTCCTTAAGAACTTTGAAGATCTTCATGAGAAAGATGAAGAACTTCAAGGAAAACCTAAAGATCTTCGGAAAATATTTAAAGAAACTCAGAAAGATGCAAAATGGTTCAGATCTTCAAGAAGAGTTCAAAAACCTGAACTCACTCACTCACAAATCGTTCCCTACTCAGAAAAGTTAGAATAAGGAATAAACAAGGGGGGACCATTTTATGGGTAAAAAAATTCATTTTCACAAAAAAAAAATTAAGATTCCAAATTAAGGCTCAAAGTTCAAAGTCCAAATTTAAGATTCTATTTCAAAGGTCAAAATTCAAGATTCCAAGTCAAAAGTCTAAAAGATTAAAAATCCAAAGAAGAATAAAAAAATCAAAGATAAAAAAAACCAAGAATCATTTATTAATGTCTTTTATAGGGTTGAAAGTGCAGCGAATTTCTTTCGTATAATTGACAGCACTAGATAGCCCAGCCCATAGGGTTTCAATCAGTCGGGCCGATCCGATCTCGATCTAGCTTAAACGGGCTTGAAGACTTTCAAAGGCTGCACTATGTCCACCCATTTAACTAATCGAGCTTAGTTAGTGAGGGTATGGTATGCTTTATATTCGGTTGGTCAGCCTCGGGCTATAATTGGGCTACTAAAATAGTGCTTTAATCGAGCTTTAGTCGGGCCTTAATCAGGCTATGAACATGTTTAATGTTAAACGGGCTCTAACTAGTTTTTAAATGGGCCCTCTTTAAAATGTGCTCTTATATTCTAACCCACTTAATTCTACTCATGCAAGCCCAAAAAAATGACAAGAATTGCAAGCCCAACCATTTCATTTTTTTTTTTTTTTTAGCTACTTCACTTTAACCAAACAAGAAATCAAATATTTGTAAAACATTTTGGTAGTTTGACTTATACTAACCGAGCTTTCTTTCTTTACTTTTTACTCTTTAATTTGGGGGGTAAAATAGGCATTCTACACTCATTAAAGGGTCGGGCCAGGTTGGTGCACAATAGGCCGATCTCAGTCATGTGTTATTCGGTCGGTCTCAGTCGGGCACCCGACGGTCCAAGTAGCAAAACCAAGACCGACTGTTTGTAAATGGGTCGGGCTCAAGCCCGACACTTTAATAAACTGTCCAGGCCAGGCCGGTCTATAAACAATCGGTTCTGATCAGTTTAGTTGGGTTGGTCTTGGGTTTGGCACCCCTACTAGCCCGGTTCAAAAGAACCTACCTGGAAGACCAGATAGCCCAGCCAGGTTGAAAGAACCCACCAGTAAGACTAGATAGCCTAGATCGGTTCAAAAGAACCTGCCTGGAAGACCAGATAGCCCAGCCAGGTTCGAAAGAAAACACCTGGAGACCAAATTCCTTGAACTAGCAGATGTAAAGCCCATCTAAGGAAAAATCAAAGATCAAAGTACTAACATCTGTTAAAGGATTGGAAGAGCAGCGAATTCCTTTCTTACAATCGACAGCCCAGGTAAGTCCTAAAACTTTAAATTAGTTGAGAGATATTATCTGTTGCATTTTTTAACTCCGTCCTTAATGAGAAAAATGACGACAGTACACACTCCAGGTGACAAAACGTGGTCGTTCTTTTCTTTGCCCCTCGGCTGTTGGCACAGGCCTCAGCCAAAGAAGGGCATTATGTAGACACCCAATTTTGTTACCCTCCTCCAGCTATGATGAAAAGAAGATCTTGGATGCAACTTATGACTTTCGATCAATAGAGATAATGACTGACCTAGAAAACCCAAAAACATTCTCTACCTGTCTGAAAACCCTAGAAACCCCCACGCAGGAGAGAAGAGGGTTTAAATTTGACTTTTTATATATAAAGGAGTCTAGTCAAGATGACCATACAGATGGATAGTACTCGGAAATAAGATTCCAAATATATATGACATGTCAAAATTAGACTATCAGATCTCCCGCAATCGACCCCAGAAAATTATGTTTTCTCGTACATATGCCGCACACACTGGCAAGCTTGCTGGAAACCTAAAAAAATTCCCTACCTACCCAAATATGCCAAATTCGTCCCCTACCTGAAAACCCTGAAAACCCCCACATGGGAGAGAAAAGGGTCCAAATTTGACTTTTTAAATACGAATACAGATGGATAGTGCTCAGAAATACGACCATCGGATCTCCTACAATCGTCGCCAAAAAATTCCATAATTCACGCTGTGCAGGCCTACCCGCATGCATGTTGTGTGCCTCCGTATAACCCAGCCCATACACTTCGCACTCGCCAACACCTGCCTCAGCCCTTAGCTTGTAGGCCCCTCTGCGCCCATCCCATACAATGTAGGGCCCAGCCCGTGCGTTATGCCTGCCCATCCTTGCACCGGACCTACCCTCCTGTACATCCATTCCGATCATACCCCGTGTATTTTAACCCCACCTTGTGGGCCACCGTTGACGATCGGGATTTGCGTTCCACTGGCCCGGTGGGTGAAGAATTTTCTTTTCACCCATTTTCACGTATGCACTACTCTGCTGGCATCCCCTATGCCACAACCTCCTATTAGTCCAAAAGCCCACTTTTTGCCCCCATTGGCTAAAATTTCTCTCTTCTCCCATTTGTCCAAAAACCTGCCTTTTACCCATTGGCTAAAATTTCTCTCCTCTTGTTTGTCCAAAAACTCACTTTTTACCCATTAGCTAAAATTTCTCTCTCCTCCCATTAGTCCAAAAACCTCCTTTTGTCCATTGGTTAAAAAATCCTTTTCACCCACTTTAGTCCAAAACCCCCCTTTTGTCCAGTGGTTAAAAGAATTCTCTCTCCTACCCTTGGGCCCATAAATACTATAAATACCCCCTCCTTTGGATTTAAACACACCAAAAAATCACAACCCCACTTAGGAAGTGAAGCTCTACCCTCTTTCCTCCTCCCCTCCCCCTTTGAGTTTCTTCGGGTCTTCGGAGTGATCTTCGTCATGATCTAAAATTTTGTTCGAATCTTTGAAGTGTTCTTAGGGATCTTAAAGATCTTCAATCCAAGTTTGTAGTTCAATCCATTTTTTCCAAAAATAACTTGTTTTTTAGTGTTCTTTTACCGAAAGTAGAAATCCCTCCCCCCTTGAGGTTCTTTGGGTCTATGAAGATATCTTTGTCAAGATCTGGAGTTCTGCTCGGATCTTCAAAGTGTTCTTCAGGGCTTTGAGGATCTTCAATCTATTTTTTTTTTTTCAGAAATAGCCATTCCTAGCCAAAGCTCTATTCGAGTGCCTTTGGATTTTTTTCTAAAATAGCCATTCCCAGTCGAAGCTTTGTCCGAGTGCTCTTGGAATCTTTCCAAAAATAGCCATTCCCAGCGGAAGCTCTATTGAAGTGCCACCTCAGCCTAGCCCTCCCTTAGCCTATCCCCAACGGAAGTTCTACTGAAGTGCCACCTCAGCCTAGCCCTCCCAAAGCCTATCCCCTGCAGAAGCTTTGTTGGAGTGCCACCTCATTCGAAGCTCGGAAATAGCCTTTGTAATACCCTACTTCTTAAACTCGGTTTGATTACGCGGTTGACCCGGTTTAACCATGCAGGAACTGAACCAGAGGGAGTTAGAGCGGGTTCCTTATGGGCTATGATGGCAAGGGTGACCTTAAACACCGGCTGGCCCGACAAGTCCGAGCCAGTGCCAGAAGAGACGGGAGTGCCCAAGCCATGTACATGCACCTACCATAAGGCCATGTACGGATAAAGCAAGTATTGTAGCCATATATTAAGGTATATACGTATACTACATCGTGTGCCAGGGGTGGGGTTCGCGCCAGGCCCGAACTCTTGAAATCCTAAGTTTTGGCCCCCAGGTGGGCGGACAGGTGGGTGCCCCCACCCACCTGAGTGACCCATCCATGTGCACTATTTAGTTATTTAGGAAATATATATATAGCATTTAGGATTTTCTTTTCTTTTCATTTATGACACCAGTCGTTGGTGAGAATAGTAAAGAGGAGAGAAAAGAAAGGGAAGAAGAAGGAAGAGAAGGAAAGGAAGAAGAGAAGGATTTCAGCGGTCGAACTTGATCTTCCCATTTCGGCGCCGGAAGAGTGATCTTCAACTCTAGATCTACATTTGGAGGTAAGCAAAGTCGGGTTCCTTAAACATTCACCATACCCAAGCTTAAACCCTTGATTCGAGTAGGGTTCCTTAAGATCTTATAAATCCCTTTGAAATGATGAATCTAAGGTTTAATAGATGATTTATGTGTTGATCTTGAAGGATTTGAAGGGGTATTGACAAGGTGGAAGAAGCATTGTGGGTTTGAAGTGATTTGGAGGGTTTGAAGTTATTCTTGAGCAAAGAAGGTAAGATGGTTTCCCATCACTTGAATCTAACCTAGATCTAGGTTAGAGCCATCCTATAAGACTTGAAAGTGTGAAGAATGGGTTGAGAAAAGCCCCTATTTGAATCCCCAATGAATGGAGAAAGTTAGGAAGAAACAGCAGTTTTCCCGCCAAGACCGGTGGGTAGGACCGGTGGGCCATCCAGCCTGCTTGTGAGCACCCACGAGAGGCAAGGCCTTGGGCACACAGGGGCCCAACCGATGGGCTAACGTGAGCCCCCCTCCCCGGTCCTAGCAGGGGCCCGGGCCCAACCGCGGGCAGAGTGGGCCCTCTTGGCGGGCCCTACCGCGGTCCAAACCGGTGGGTAGGACGATGGGCAGAACTGCCCATGCGACCCACCGTGTGGCGAAGGTGATTCTTCGTCGATTGGACCCAAATCGGATGTCGACCTTCTTTTAACGTTCTAAACATGATTTTGTTATTGGATCGTATTAATTTTGATTCCAAAATGGTGAAGTACTAACCCCACTCAATTATGTTAGGTTCACCAAATCCTACCCGATTCGCACCGGATCTCACCCGTACCGAACAGGAATCCTTGTACGCTATAAGTAAGTGGGGAGAGGACGTTTGGCCTTGTTTCAAGGCATTTTTTGGCATTCATTTAATTATATCTAGTCTAGTCATGCCATCATAAATATGCTATGTAGATTAGTCATCCTCACATTGATATGCATGTGTGCTATGTTTACTTTCCAAATGCCAAATTAATGAGATGTTTATATATTGAATGTGGACATCATTTTGCATGATGCATTGATAGACTAGATGCCGTAGTCGGCTTGGAAGCAGTGCATTGGTGGCCGTGGTATGGGGCCAGGTGGCACTATCAATACTATTGTCATATAGGAGCATGCGGTATTAGGTTTTCACCATCCCATACTCGACCCTTCCCAACAGGGGTTAAGGTGTTGGGTTATCATTTGGAGGAAGCGGTGGTCGTGGTTGTCGGGTCCTTTGTGGCGGTTAACATAACGCTTGACGGGTCAATAGGACGATCGGCAACCCGTGGTATATTCAAGGGGGCCAATCGTCGCTTTTAAATTCTTTGAGTCGGCGCCTTTAATTTCATCATTTGCTTTTCTGTTGAGAGCGGTGGATGGCATTGTCTTTACTTTTCGAGTACTCACGGTGGGCCTTCTCAACCCTATGGGTGTATCGCGGGATGGAGTTCGGCTCGTACCGGAGTATCTGCGCCTTGTGCTGTAGTAGCACTAAAACCGAAGACTTAGTAATGTTGCTTAGGTGGATGTGATTTAAAATGTATAGCATGGCATGTAGTGCATATGATTGTGTTTTGATGTGTAGACTGTTGTGTAGTGCATCTTACCACTTACTGAGCTAGTGAGCTCATTCCATGTGTACACCCCCTTTTTAGATGTTTTTCTGAGTCATACACGAGGAGCATGGGGTGGGTCCCATAGTCGAGTTTCTCGAAGAGGGTGTGGACCCCGAGGAGTTAGAGCGCGTATTTGCTTTCGTCTTGAGAGTTGTCTTGTGGGACCGCACTTTTGAGGCAGTGAGCTCTACCATATGATCTTGGGCTCAACCCTTGATGTCGGGCTGAGCTCTAGCCTTTGATACCGAGCCGAGCTGTGTACTTTGATTATTTTGATGATTTCCTTTACATACTTGATATATGAATTGTACTTTTATTATGTATATATCATGCCTTGAACACATGTATATAATTATTGTATCACAATTCGGTATCAAGTATTATGGGACTATTCACGGGTAAAACTTAGTCTTCGTGATCGATGAGCTTATATTAGTTGTGTGTATCTTTGTGGTAGAATCTGATGTCGATGATCTGGCGGGTTTGGGTTAACGGTTTAACCGGTCCCGGCTTGGTTCGGTGTGAGCAGTGTGACAGCGGTGGTATCGAGCGTGATGCTCCTCCACTCCGACATGCCATTAGAATCCGTAGACTCTATAATAGGAAATGGGGTTGGGTTAATGTAAAAGCTTTAAGGAGTTAAAAGCCAAAGAAAGAAAGTATAAAAGAGTTGCATTTAGGGATTTCATTCATGGCATACGTGAGTGTAGATAAAAGGTAATTAAGTTGGTGATATAACCTATCGCGTACTAGTTTGTGAAATTTCGGCACATAACGGTAAAATGGGATTTCAAAATTTTACACACAACACCGATAAACAACATATTCAATATGACAAAGATAAAAAGTAACAAGAACCATCACACAAACTACACAAGAACTCAACAAATAAATGCACCATAGAGAAAATCATTATCAAAGATATTATTCCATAGATGAGTCCAGTCACAGTACAAATACAAGGAATGAGAAGAAATGAAATATACAATAAGGTCTACAAAAAGGGAAAATAGATAAACAGCTAGTGTGGGAGAGCTAAGCCCTCACTGGTCATCGTCGTCATCATCGATGATCACCACGTTCGCCGGAGGCCTAGAGTTGACGTCGAGGCGGTGATCGTAATAGTCAAACCTCGCGTTCACCAGTCGTACCACCCTCCGTAGTCGGCCAAAGTCGGCGGACATGGCATTAGCCGTGGTACTCAAGTCCTGGCCCAGCTGGAGAAAGGAGTTCTCCAAAGTAGCCTGCCTCTCCAGGATGCGTTCCTCCCCTTTGCTTATCCTCCCTCGAAGTCGTATGCACCACCCTTAGGTGGTGGGGCTCTGTGCTGTGCGGCTACAGCTCTGGAGGGACTAGGATCGGGACCTCTCGACTCCTGAGGAGCCTCCTCAGGGATGCCATCACCCACCAGATCATCCTCCTCGTCCTGAGGAACGTAGTCCTTATCCTCCTCGCTGGACTCCTCCTCCATGTGGACATCCTCCATAGGGGCAGCCCTCACCCCTACCTCTGAGCTCCCGCTCTCGGAGGTGTATCCATGGGGGTATGGGGCCCATCCTCGGAGGTTACTCTGTCGAACCTATCGGCGAGTCTTCCCTCCTCGCCGCTCGAGGTCCACCCGAAGAACTCGAAGACCCTAGTGAGGATCCTACCATAGGGGAATCCTCCATCCTCAGGGTGGGAAGTGTGGTGCTCCATCGTCCTGAGAATGATGTACGGGAGACATAAGTGCTCAACACCTCCCTCTGTGGCCGTGTAGATGCAGAAAGCGATGAAAGCCGCCATGAAACCCACCTGGTTCCGATGACCTCCTCTGGGGAGCAGGTTGAACTGGACCAACCGAGCAAATAAACAAACCTCGGGGTAGAAGGGCGTCTCGGACTCGGACAGGTCTGCTGCCTTGAATAGTCTCGTAGATGAAGTCCGGCGTCTCCAAGCTCATGAATGGTCCCAGAGGCTTACTCCTGAGAGGACTGTAGTATCGGTGCCCACCGCCCGATATGCCGAGATCTTGGCTAAGGTATCCACCGTTAGCTGGATGTCTACCCCCTTCACCAAGCTGCTTATGGTGAACTCCCAGTATAGATAAGACACCTCAAAGTTCAGATGGAACGGTGGACTAGCTGCTCGTAGCATGGTCGGTCTCGTGAAGGATAGAATCCAGCCAGTCTTGAGAACCTCTCCTGAAGCGATCCTTGTGGAAGTCGTCGACTACCACGGTCTTCTCCATCATCACCGACCTCTTGGAAAATCGGCGGTTGGTGCTGCCTCGCACTAAGGAAGTGCTCCTCATCATAGTCTGAGGGTCAAGGGTCGGGTCTCCCGTGTGGGCTGAAGAGCTGGTTTGCACTCTTCCGCTTAGTAGCGGTCGTCTTCGTCGACGCCAGAGGAAGATGGTCCCTTGCGGTCGAGATGACATCCGGCAAGAAGAAAAAAGTGGGGTAAGAAAAGAATGGAAAATGACAGCATTAAAAGGGGACCCAAAACCAAATGCTACTTAAAATGGAAAAGGACAAGCTAGAAATGATAGGAACCTATGGACATGATGCATGGTAAGTGACAAATGGGAAACATGCTAAAACAGTAAAATAACAGCAAGGAGCATATGTGACATGAGAGGATTCAATTGCAACGTGCAAACTTATTCACAATGGAGTAAAAACTTGAAACCCTAGATCTAGAACGAAATGCCATGGTAGCGGGATCATGAATGTACAAAAACATACCCAAATAGACTATGGAGGTCCCCAGATGCAAGTATGTGATGAAAACCAAGGAAACCAATACAAAAGAGGGGTTTTCATGGGAATACATGGGGATTCCAAGCATAATGGACAATTCATGAAATCTATAGCATGTTACGCACAAAGCAAGTGAAATGCAGCACAAAGGAATCATCAATTGAAGAAAAAGAGTGAGAATTGAAGAAATCCCCAAATTTGGAAACCTAGGGCACGATTTGGGTTTTTCTCCAAATTGAGAGATAAAATCCTAATAAACTACAAATGACCACCATAGAAACATCACAATCACATGGAAATGCTATTCTATGGAAAGAAATGTGGAAAGAAAGCCTAGATTAAAGCCTACACATGCATTTCTACCCCCAAGTGAAAGTTCTGAGAAAGGAGAAGAAGAAACTTACTTGAAGGAGGGAGAGTTGAACCTTCTCAAAAGCGCCGAGTTGATGAGTAGACTCGCGAGTAGAAGCTCCGAGGAGACCTCCAAAAATGCCCAAGGAAGAGAGGAAGAAAAAGAAAGAAGTTGGGGAAAGAGACAAGGCGAGCAGGTGCAGCAGGGCCTGTTAGTGTTTCTCGAGCAGGACGGTGGGCCCGACCGGAGCCCCTACCCAGGTGCCACCTGGTTTGAAATCTTTGGGACCAACGGGCCCCTACCCGAGTGCAGCCCACGGTTGTAAAAATTTGGGAAGATTTTAAAAATTTTTTCTTTCCCTCCTAGCATGTTTATATTGATTCTCATTATTGATATTATTCCTATATTAATGTGTTATGGTCAAGTGGGACCATTGACGTACCCATTAGGCGTTGGCTCATCCTCGGAATTAAGTTGCGATTTATTGTGGTGTCGACACTACAATACCTCATGTGATGGCATATAATTGTGTGCAAATCAATTCTCGATGTTTAACCAATATGGTGTGTGATATATTCCGAATGCGGGATACGATGAGTGCGTACTAGATCCGGTAGTAATGCCGGGGTACCTCACGGGTCTTCGTCCGTCCGTTCGACCAGAATTCGGAGGTCCGCTCTGTGGGGCAAACCTCACCTCCACCACCTCCGAGACCCTTGGTGGGTGGGGCACATGGGGACCCACCTATGACTACACTCGGACCCTCCACGGTTATCACACGGAGATGTTGCTACCATAATTCGGCGTCTAGCAGGCTTTTCGCAACAAATGCTTCACCAGATGATGGCATTTATGACTGCTATTCGGCAACAATTAGACCTTTCTCGGTCGGGTCAACCTCCCGGGTACTCACTCCCAGGACCCTTTGTAGGGTCGGGAGCAGGACCACAAGGGGGTACCTCCAATTCCACCATTCGGTATTCCTCGGTATGGGATGCCTCCTCCATACTCTTACTACCCGACATACTCCTAACTTCCCTGACGAATAATCGTCAAAATAGTGGAGTCATTCAAGAGGAACTTACCACTGTTCTCTAAGGTGGGGTGATCCTCTGGAACGGACCAATGGATCCAAGAATTAGAGAAGATATTTGAGGTGCTTGAGTGCAGGATCCCTTGAAACTCATTTGTCTTTGGGTTGCAACTCAAGAAAGAGGCAAATTCTTGGTGGCAAGCCTCAAGCCCATATTGTTGGTTGCCCATCGAACTCACTTGGGAGGCAGATTCAAGGAGTTGTTCTTGGACAACCATTATCATGTACTTGGAGACCGCAAGGAGGCCGAGTTCATGGCTTTAACAGGAGGTAAGGCGTCCTTGAGTACCAACAACAATTGAGAGTTTGTTCCATTTGCCCCAAGGCATATGAGGGGCAGTGAAGAGAAAGCGACAAGGTTCCTAAAAGGCCTAAAAGCATCTATTGGTTACATACTTGAGGTCTTGGATTTGACCGAATATGGCGGGTTGTGCAAAAGGCCAAGACCATGGAGGATAAGCAAAGGGGGCAGGTCCCTCACCCCTAGGCGTGAAAGAGAACAAACCCATTTCGGACATGGGGAACTCCTCCAAGGCAAACCCGGATCATGATTACAGGCCTATGTATAGGCAGCCCTATAGCCATCTGGCTACCCTCCTAGACCAGTTGGTGGTTGGGTTCCACCTCTTTTGCGAACACTAGTGTGGCACCTCTGCTCTAAGGCCACTTGACCTCCATCCTGTGGTCAGGTGGAGGGGCCTCCCGATTCGCGTCTCGATTAGTTGTTTCAGCGCCATTCATATGGGCATTTTGCAAAGGGCTGTCGGGCGGACCAGCCTTGCCCTCGGTCGGCCCTCTGCGTTGGCCTCCCTTAGCTCGGGGAATCAACATGAGGAAGGATGTATGCTTTCTGTCGTGAGAAGCTAAGGCGATCTGAAGTAGTGGCAGGTACATTTTAAATTAAGAAATTATTATGATTAATAATGATGACCTGCTGAAATTATATGCATTGTTACACTAGGTATCCTACCCATATCAGGTATACCAGCCTATGTTTTATTCAATTCGGGAGCTACTCATTCATTCGCATCTAAGAGATTCGCAGAGAAACTTGGGATGTCACCCAGGATCCTAGATCACGGAATGATTGTTAGTATGCCTACTGGTAAAGTTACATAATTGAAGGAAGTGTATGGGCCGTGCCCAACGGAAATTAGTGGAAAGAAGTTTGAAGCACAACTCATCAAGTTCAATATGTAAAATTTTGATGTTATACTGGGTATGGATTGGTTGTCGGCTCATCGAGCTAATGTGATCTATGCTGAAAAGCTGATTAGGGTGACGAGATGGAGGGAAAGAATTGGTATACGGCGAGATAAAATGAGGCGGTGAGGAAGGTCCTTGTCTACGCTCTTCAAGCGGTAAAGTTGCTAGAAAGTGGATGTCGGGGTTACTTAGCATCGGTACTTGATGTTGATGCAAGGATTACACCTCTAGAAGAGGTAGAGATGGTTAAAGAGTTTCCAGCGTCTTCCGGATGATCGATGCATTTACCACGATAGAGAGTTGGAGTTTGCCATAGATTTAACTCTGGAGCAGCTCCGATATCTAAGGCTCCATCGAGGATGGCACCAGCTGAATTGAAGGAGTTGTAGATGCGATTCAGGAACTATTGGAAAAGGGTTTATTAGCCCAAGTGTTTCACCTTGGGGTGCCCGTGTTGTTTGTCAAGAAGAAAGATGGCACTTGTATGTGCATCGATTAAATTAAATAAGCTAACCATTAAGAACCGGTATCCATTGCCCGCATTAATGATCTATTTGACGATTCGAGGAGCGAGTATTTTCAAAGATAGACCTTGGTCCGGCTATTATCACTCAAGATAAAAGCGTTGATATACCCAAAACAGCATTTAGGACTCGTCGGTCACTATGAGTTCCTAGTGTTATCTTCGGGTTAACCAATGCCTTTGGTAGCATTCATGAATCTAATTAATCGAGTATTTAGGATGTGCTCGATAAATGGGTAGTGTTTTATTGCGACATCTTGATCTACTCCAAGACCGAAGGGCACACTCAACACTTGAGAATGGTGTTCTGAGAGGTTGAGATCAGATTGTTTGCCAAGTACAGCAAGTGTGAATTCTGGCTTGAACAAGTTGGATTCACAGGGCGCGTGATGTCTAAAGCGGAATCAAGTAGATCTGATAAGGTGAAAGCGGTAGTGGAATGGGAAAGCCCCAAGAATGTCACGAAATTAGAAGCTTCTTGGGTTTGGCTGGATATTACGGCTTCATTGAGAATTTTGCTCGGATCTCGGCACCAATGACTAAGTTGACTAAAAGGGTGTGAAATTATTGGGTAGAGGAATGTGAGAAGAGCTTCCGAAATTAAAAGAAAGGTTGGTGGCGGCCCTGTGTTGACTATTCACGAAGGCAGTGGAATGAGTCTATACCGATGCTTCAAAGTTGGTTTGGGTTGTGTTCTCATGCAGCGGGTAAGGTAATAGCGTATGCATCCGACAACTAAAGGAGTATGAGAAAATTACCCCACTCATGACTTGGAACTAGCTGCGATCATTTTGCCCTTAAGATCTGGCGACATTATTTGTATGGGGAGAAGTGTGAGATATCTGATGATCACAAAAGCACGAAGTACTTCTTCACCGAAGGATCTAAACATGAGGCAGAGAAGATGGCTTGAGCTCATGAAGGATTATGATGCGACATTCAGTATCATCCCGGCAAGGCAAATGTAGTGGTAGATGCATTGAGTTGAAAGACACAGACTGTGTCGCTCTTATACTTAGCAGTCAGCCCACCACTCGTGCAAGAGGCGATGCTAATGGATGAAACCCTCTTATATGAAGGGGCAACCTTAGAGCTTGAACCTCAACGAAAACCTTAAATGGTTGTTTGTATCCCAGCGGCTCCTGGTGCATCCGGCAATTGGGCAAGAGGTAATAATGAAGCAACCTTTGGATCCTGAATTGTAGTGGATCAGAGTTAAGGTTCAAGATCAAACAATGAACGACCTAGATTTTGCTTTAGCCGTGATGGGGCATTGATGTTCAGGAGCAGTTGTGTGCCCGATGACTTGGATATACAAGACAAGATAGTGCGAAGCACATAGCTACAGTACTCACTTCACCGGGGAGTACCAAGATGTACAAAGACCTCAAACAAAATTCTTGGTGGCCAAACATGAAAGTCACCATAGCTTTGTATGGGGCGACTTGTCTTACTGCCGAAAGTAAAAGCGGAGGCATCGACCTTATGGTACTCTTCACCACTCCCGATACAGAATGGAAGGGGGAAAAAGGATTACAATGGACTTCGTCACCGAACTACCAAGTACACCAAAGGGGAAGGGGCCCGGGATATGGGTGGTCGTTGATCGGCTTACCAAGCTGCTCATTTCATTCCCATCAAGACCAAGTTCTCCATGGTCAAACTAGCACAACTTTACATGGACAATATAGTGCGCTTACATGGAGTGCCGTGAACATTGTTTGAGATAGGGACCCAAGGTTCACTTCAGATTTTGGAAAAGCTTACGACATGCCTTGGGATCACAATTGAATTTAGTCACCTTTTCACCCACAACGGATGGTCGATCGGGCGAACCATACGAGATATTAGAGGACATGTTTCGGGGCATGTACAATGGAGATAGTGGCGATTGGGAAGAATATATACCTCTTATGGAGTTTGCATATAACAACAGTTACCAAGCTACAATTGGGATGGCTCCATATGAGGCGTTATATGGCAGAAAGTACAGAACTCCTTTGTATTGAGATGAGGTAGGTGAATGTCGAATGTTAGGACTGAGATGATCTGAGATGACTTGTGACAAAAGTCGGCGTTATTAGAAACGGATTAGAGCAGCTCGATCTGTCAAAAGAGCTTTCGGACACCCTTGAAAAGACATTGAATTTCAGCCAGGAGAAAAGGTATTTCTCAAGATCTCTCCTACTAAAGGGTTGCAAAGGTTTCACAGAAAGGGGAAGTTGAGCCCAAGATACATTGGACCATTTGAGATCTTAGCCCGGGTTGGCTCGATAGCCTACATGCTTACTCGCCACCTTCACTTGGGGATGTTCATAATGTATTCCATATATCCATGTTGAGCGATATGTTCATGACCCTCTCATGTATTACCGTGGGCAGAATACCTTGAAGTGACATGACCTATCTGAGCGACCGGCTGAAATTTTGGACTGAAGGTGAAAACCCTTCGCAACCGCTCCATTTCCTATGTAAAGGTGCGATGGGCTAATCATTCACTTGAAGAAGCATCTTGGGAGGTAGAGGATGAAATGCAAGCCAAGTACCCTCATCTTTTTGATCAACTAGGTACGTAATTTCGAGGATGAAATTTTTCAGAAGGGGGGGTAATGTAGTACCCTACTTCTTAAACCCGATCTGATTACGCGGTTGACCCGGTTTAACCATGCAGGAACCGAACCAGAGGGAGTTAGAGCGGGTTCCTTATGGGCTATGATGGCAAGGGTGACCTTAAACACTGGCTGGCCCAACAAGTCCGAGCCAGTGCCAGAAGAGACGGGAGTGCCCAAGCCATGTACATGCACCTACCATAAGGCCATGTACGGATAAAGCAGGTATTGTAGCCGTATATTAAGGTATATACGTATACTACATCGTGTGCCAGGGGTGGGGTTCGCGCCAGGCCCGAACTCTGTTGAAATCCCAAGTTTTGGCCCTCAGGTGGGCATACAGGTGGGTGCACCCACCCACCTTAGTGACCCATCCATGTGCACTATTTAGTTATTTAGGAAATATATATATATATATATATATATATAGCATTTAGGATTTTCTTTTCTTTTCATTTATGACACCAGTACGTTGGTGAGAATAGTAAGAGGAGAGAGAAAGAAAGGGAAGAAGAAGGAAGAGAAGGAAGAGGAAGAAGAGAAGGATTTCAGCGGCACCGAAGCTTGATCTTCCCATTCCGACGCCGGAAGAGTGATCTTCAACTCTAGATCTACATTTAGAGGTAAGCAAAGTCGGGTTCCTTAAACATTCACCATACCCAAGCTTAAGCCCTTGATTCGAGTAGGGTTCCTTGAGATCTTGTAAATCCCCTTTGAAATGATGAATCTAAGGTTTAATAGATGATTTATGTGTTGATCTTGAAGGATTTGAAGGGGTATTGACAAGGTGGAAAAGCATTGTGGGTTTGAAGTGATTTGGAGGGTTTGAAGTTATTCTTGAGCAAAGAAGGTAAGATGATTTCTCATCACTTGAATCTAACCTAGATCTAGGTTAGAGCCATCCTATAAGACTTGAAAGTGTGAAGAAGGGGTTGAGAAAAGCCCCCATTTTAATCCCCAAAGAATGGAGAAAGTTAGGAAGAAACAGCAGTTTTCCCGTCAAGACCGGTGGGTAGGACCGGTGGGCCATCCAGCCCGCCCGTGAGCACCCACCTGAGATGGCAAGGGCCTTCGGACACAACCGGCGGGCCCAACCGACGGGCTAACCGGTGGGCCACCCTACCCGGCGGTCCTAGCAGGGGCCCTTGGCCCAACCGGCAGGCGGCGGGCCTCTTCGCGGGCCCTACCCGGCCCAAAACCCGGTGGGTAGGACCGGTGGGCGAAGACCCACATCGACCCACCGTGTGGCGAAGGTGATTCTTCGTCCGATTGGACCCAAATCGGATGTGCGACCTTCTTTTAACGTTCTAAACATGATTTTATCATTGGATCGTATTAATTTTGATTCCAAAAGGGTGAAGTACTAACCCCACTCAATTATGTTAGGTTCACCAAATCCTACCGATTCAGCGGATCGCAGTCTGAAACGAGGAACCCTTATGCGCTACAAGTAAGTGGGGAGAGGACGTTTGGCCTTATTTCAAGGCATTGTTTGGCATTCATTTAATTATATCTAGTCTAGTCATGCCATCATAAATATGCTATGTAGATTAGTCATCCTCACATTGATATGCATGTGTGTTATGTTTACTTTCTAAATGCCAATTTAATGAGATGTTTATATGTTGAATGTGGACATCATTGTGCATGATGCATTGATAGACTAGATGCCGTGAGTCGGCTTGAAGCGAGTGCATTGGTGGCCGTGGTATGGGCGCGGTGGCACTATGCAATCATACTATTGTCATATAGGAGCATGTGGTATTAGGATTTTCACCATCCGTCTCGACCCTTCCCAACGAGGATTAAGGTGTTGGGTTATCATTTAGGGGGAAGCAGTGGTCGCGGTTGTCAGGTCCTTGTGGCGGTTAGACATAACGCCCGACGGGTCAATAGGACAGTCGGTAACCCCGGTGGTATATTCAAGAGGGCCAATCGTACTGCTTTTAAATTGCTGGAGTCAGCGCCTTTAATTTCAGTCATTTACTTTTTTGTTGAGAGCCGGTGGACGGTATTTTCTTTACTTTTCTGAGTACTCACGGTGGGCCTTCTCCGACAGCCCTATGGGTGTATCGCGGGATAGAGTTCGGGCTCGTACCCAGAGTATACGCGCACTGTGCCTGTAGTAGCACTAAAACCGAAGACTTAGTAATATTGCTTAGGTGGATGTGATTTAAAATGTATAGCATGGCATGTAGTGCATATGATTGTGTTTTGATGTGTGGACTGTTGTGTGGTCCATCTTACCACTTACTGAGCTAGTGAGCTCATCCCATGTGTACACCCCCTTTTTAGATGATTTCTGAGTCATACATCGAGGAGCATGGGGTGGGTCCCATCGAGTTTCTGAAGGATGGTGGACCCTGAGGAGTTAGGGGCCTTTGTTGCTCGATCGAGGAGTTGTTTTGTGGGACCGCACTTTTGAGCTGGTGAGCTCTACCATGTGATCTTGAATGGGCTCAACCCTTGATCCGATGAGCTCTAGCCTTTGATCTGAGCCAAATTGTGTACTTTGATTATTTTGATGATTTCCTTTACATACTTGATATATGAATTGTACTTTTATTGTGTAAATATCATGCCTTGGCCACATGTATATAATTATTGTATCACAATTCGGGTATCAAGTATTATGGGACTATTCACGGTAAAACTTAGTCTTCCGCTCGATCGATGAGCTTAAATTAGTTGTGTGTATCTTTGTGGTGGAATCTGATGTCGATGATCTGGCAGTTTGGGTTAACGGTGTTAACCGTCCTTCCGATTCGGTGTGAGCGGTGTGACAACCTTCCTACTGAAGCTCGTTGAATCAAATCCAAAAGTAACCGTTCCTAGCTGGAACTCTGCTTGAATATCATCACAATTAAAATCTCTCGAGAAAGGAAGTTGGAGGTCAAGACCATCTTCCCCTAAGCTAGGAGAATCGAAGGCAGATCGAGGCAGTACTAATCGAGGCCCACCTCTTGACCTAAAACAGGGATCAAGTTCAGGTACAGTTTCTCAACCGAATTGTCATCATGTAGAGTTTATATAGACCTTGTTTTAGTGTACATAGTCATTTAAATTCAGTCAATGTATATATGTGTGATAACTTAGCCATGCATGTGGAGTAGAAATAATTATGGAAAATGTTCGTTTTTAAGTACTAGTAGAAAGATCGGTTGAACCGGGCAGATTGGGTGCCTAACACCTTCTCAATTCTGTAACCTGACACTTACCCTAAATCTCTGGATCAGACCAACTTTGGGGTATTTTCTCTGGAATTGGGCCCACCCCCGGGTCCTAGGCCCATAATCTTAGGTGGCGACTCTAAACCCTTTTGTATAATCCTGATCCCCTATATTGGACCATCATCAAACCCCCATCTAGAATGACGAACTTTACACCCTTACAAAATAGGCCTCCACGTATCTTACTTAAGATCTTTGTACATCTTAGTGCTTCTGGGGTGAAGCGTTTACTCAGAACTTTGTGCCTCATTCACTATCTTGTCTTGTATCCCCATATCATTGGGTACACACAACCTATCCTGAAACAATAATGCTTCATCACTGGCTATAGTGCAATTAGGATCGTCCATCCTTTGCTCTTGTATTTTAACTTTGATTTCCTGCAACTCAGGATCCAAGGGTTGCTTCACAATTATTTCATGCATGATGGATGGCTGCACTTGTAGGACCACCAGAGATAAGGTCAGCTGCTTAATATCATTTGGCTGCTGCTCAAGCTCTAAGGTCAATTCTTCATTCAAAATGACTTCATCCATCAACATGGCCTCTTGCTTGTGGA
>CM040962.1:23982683-23996400 GCA_022985045.1 Macadamia tetraphylla | reverse complement strand
CCTTTCCCCGCTAAAGGATCAAAACCCGGATGGTGAAAATTTAAACCGCATGCCCTATATGACAATAGTATGATTGCATAGTACCACCGCGTCCCATACCACGGGCCACCAATGCACTCGTTTCCAAGCCGACTATGGTGTCTAGTTTATCAATGCATCATGCACAATGATGTCATCATTCAATCACATAAGCATCTCATCACTTGGCATTTAGAAAGTAAACATAGTACACATGCATAATAATGTGAGGATGACTAATCTACATAGCATATTCATGATGGCATGACTAGACTAGATACAAGTAAATGAATGCCAAACGATGCCTTGAAACAAGGCCAAACGTCCTCTCCCCACTTACCTGTAGTGTATAAGGATTCCTGCCTGCACCCGGGGGAGATCCGCAAACAGAAGCGAGGATTTGGTGAACCTAACATGATCGAGCGGGGTTAGTACTTCACCATTTTAGGATCAAAATTAACGAGATCCGATGACAAAATCATTTTTAGAACGTTAAAAGAAGGCCGCACGTTCGATTTGGGTTCAATCGAACGAAAAATCACCTTCGGGGCCACTCGGGTGGGTCAAACAGGTGGGCTGTCTGGCCCACCGGTTTGGCCCACCGGTTTTGCCGATAGGTTTGCCCGCCGGTTGGGCCAGGGGGCCCTGCTAAGACCGACGGGAGGGTGGCCTGGGCCCGGGTTTGCTCTGCTGGTTAGCCCGCCGGTTGTGCCCAAGGCCCGCCCTCTCGGGGTGGTGCTCACAAGGCCGATGGGCCCCCGTCCTACCCACCGGCCCCACCCCGCCCGGAAAAATTTTTTTCTTCCCAACTTCCTCCATTCTTTGGGGATTCAAATGGGGTTTTCCCAACTCATTCTTCACACTTTTAATGTCTTATAGGAGGGTTCTAACCTAGATCTAGGTTAGATTCAAGTGATGGAAACCATCTTACCTTCTTTGCTCAAGAACACCTTCAAACCCTCAAAATCACTTCAAACCCACAATGCTTCTCCAACCTTGTCAATACCTCTTCAAATCCTTCAAGATCAAACATAAATCATCTATTAAACCTTAGATTCATCATTTCAAAGGGATTTATAAGATCTCAAGAAACTTTACTCAATCAAAGGGGTTTTTGCTTGGTATGATGAATGTTCAAAGAACCCAACTTTGGTTACCTCTAAATGTAGATCTAGAGTTAAAGATCACTCTTAAGCAGGAATGGGAAGATCAAGTTGGCCCCCTGAAATCCTTCTCTTCTTCCTCTACCTTCTCTTCCCCTTTTTCTCCCTTTCTTTTTTCTCTCCTCTTTACTATCCTCACCAACGGGCGCCCTAAATGAAAATAAAAGAAAATCATAAATGCTTTTATATACTTCTTAAATAACTAAATAGTTCACATGGATGGTCACTCGTGGGTGGGTGCCCCCCCGTCCACCACCGAGGGCCAAAAATTGGGATTTTGATAGAGTTCGGCCTCGAACCCCCCCCTTGGCATTGATGTAATATACATACACACCTTAATATACAGCTATAATACGATTTATCCGAATGGCCTTATGATAGGTGCATGTACACCTTGGGGACTCCCTTTCCCGGGACGGCTTGGACTTGTCAGCCACCCCTGTTTTAAAGGGCACCCTTGCCATCATAGTCCATAAGGAGCCCCTCTAACTCTCTCCCTCGTCCCCATAGTTAAGCCGGTCAACCGTGTAATCGACAAATTTAAGAAGTAGGGTATTACATTGCCCCTACTATATGTGTGAGATGTGTCGGATTTATCTCGATTGACACCTGTACATTGGTGAGAGATTTTAAAACTACTTCATTGTGCTTGGGAGATGCCATCAACAATCCCCAAATTGAGATATGGATATTATCCTGGGACTTCTTGAGTTGAGCTAGGACCGGATTCTCACGTTCTCTTTTCAAGTGTTGGGTTTTTGGGCCCCATTGGCCCTTTTCTTTCTTGCCAAAGCCTTGCCCTTATAGTCTCTTCCACTTCTAGTTTCCATCACGTTGACAGGTTTATTTATAATAATCTCTGTGAGTTAACAATCTTCATCATCACTATTTGTTATGGTGATTATCCCTACCATAGGATCATCCTCTTCTTCTGATTCTCCCTCCCTGCTTGGGGTGGGAAGTCAAGGTCCTCCACAAATATCCTGACGCTCATAACTTTTAATCATTAGAAATCGTTGGAATGCGGTTCACCTTTTGAATGTGTCATCTAGCCCTATTTCCCCCCGATCATCCAACTGCTCATGGTAGTAACAATCACCCATAGTTACTTCAAAAATGTTTTAATTTCTTCCACTCTTTCTCAAACCTCAATGTGCTCGAGTACACTTCACACAACTTTTCTTCCATTTCTAATGTGGAGTGCCATTTGTCCATATAAATTTGTGTCGGCTCTCCAGATTTCTCATCATTTTTTGAATCTAAAGTAGAATCATCTCCTCCTATGCAGAGAGAAGACTGAATGCCACCTGTCGGATCAACTATTAGGTCATCACCATCGATAGCATAGAATGAGAAACATGTCTAGTGATCTGGTGAGTAATATTCTAACTCATCATCATTATCATTGTACCAAGACCCTTGGTAGTCATCCCAGTTTGGATACTCATCATCCTCTTGAGAATTAGAGTCATCTCCATCATTCTCATCCTCATTCTCGTCCTCATCGTTGTCGTCATCATCCTCTTCTTCATTGATTTCCCCTCACTTGGTTCTCCATCAGAGTCCTCTGGACCATCAAATTCTCTTGCATCCAAATGCGCGTAGTATTCAGAGCATATAGAACAAGGTTAGACTTGACTCCACTGGCTCAAAGTTGGGTTAGACCTGATTCATCATCTTCTGTGTTACTCCCTATGTGGATTAGGGGGTGCGCTCTTTGATCTATTCCCCTATGGTCAATGCAGTTACTGCTCTGAGAAGATCATCTGTAATCTCTTTGATTACCTCTGGACTGTCCTCTGAAGATATAAAAAATTGAATTAGAGAAGTGGGATCACTCTCCTATTCTTCCCCTAATGCATTAACTGACCCTGTTGATGAAGTTATTTTTGGGGAGTCCGGTAGTGCAAGCATATCCTTCCAATCGTACCTGTCTGTCCATCATTCTTTTGGGTTATATATCAAACCTTGAGAATGGGATTGGTATAAGGGTGATGAGGGATATGAAGCGGGATGGTATGAAGATGATGTAATGTGAGAGGTAGGATATGAAGATTGGGGGTGATAGGATGAGGAAATTCCTTCTCCTTGATGGTGGGGGGAAGGTTGATGATATGGCATAGGTTGATAATATGGTGAAGGTGGGAGGTATGGTGGAGGTAGGTAATATAGTACGGTGGACTCTTCTATTGATGAGGAAAGACGAATGGCGAGAGTCCAATCTTCTGATTCTTCTTCTGATGATTCTCTTGATGATTCTCTTCTTTCGGGGGTCCTCATGGCTGTGGCCCTTTGATTTATGATTTCCCTATAAGTGCGGGCATTCATGTGATTCTTCTGAGCTCTGGGTATAATGAGTTGAGTGGGATCACTCTCTGTGGCTTTATCATCCAGATTGTTCACATGGGGAGTGGATTGGTATTGACATTAGGAGGTTGCTTTACCTTGACCTCAATGGTTCTATTGTCTACAAAGTCCTGAATTGCATGTTGAAAACCCAAGCTTCTTTTTGTGTTGTGCCTTTTATGAGTGTGGTAAGCATAATATTCATGATCCCTATACCAAGCTAGAGGAGGGTTGCCGATTACTCTTGGAGCCACTATCCCTAAGAATCTTTGTTTCTTCAACTTCTCATATATTGCTGTCATGGGCATTCCCAAATTAGAAAATTGCCTTCTTGGACGAGAGGCCTTCTGAGAGGGTGCATTTGCTTGTATTAGTGAGACTGACAGCTGAACTGCACTCACTACATTAGTTTTCGGACCCTTTCCACGTCCAACTCAGGTGTTCTTCCCTGCATCTTGGGAGGATCCCTGATACTGAGCTTCCCTTAGGATTTTGTTTTCCACATGTGTGCCGGTGGCTATTAGGACATCAAAAGTCTGTAGATGTTGGTAGCAAAGGACATCATAATAAGGCTTTGATAAGTTCTCAATCAACATCTCTACTTGCTCTGCTTCCAAAGGTTGATCTACCATCTTGGCAGCCTTATCCCTAAACCTCATCAAGAAGGCTGTGAATCCTTCTTTGGGCTGCTGCCTCAACGTCTCAAGCTCTTGTCACTTCACATCCACTTAAAAATGGGGTCGCTTGGTGAAGGCTTTCACCACTATCACTCAATTCTGAGTTTGAGAAGACTCCAACTATGTGAGCCACCTTAGTGCTAGTCTTGATAGGGTTAACATGAAGGCTTGCCCCATCTGGTTGTCTGCAAGTTGTCATGACTTGGCAATTGGGAAAAACCTTGAGATGAGCCTTAGGCCTCGACCGTCAAACCTATCACCGCCACTTGAATTTCTGAATTCTTGCCCCATAAAAGAAACTCATTTCATCAGAATCCACTATTTGACTTTTCGAGCCTTTTCCTACTCGAATCTATTCTCTAACTTCTCTAATTGCACTCTATGTTTCCTTTCTTTCTCTGTCTCTAGAGGCTCCATTCAGACATGTGTGGCAAACTCCTCTTCCTCACCTTCAATCACTACCTTGGGAGGAGGGACCCTGGAATAAGCCCCTCGTTGACCATTTGGACGGGTAGGTGAAGCTCCTATCTGACCGATTGGCCTGACTTGCTCTAGTTCTCCTGAGTCAACTCAGGAAGAATTTATACGATGACCTATAGCTCCATTCTATTCCAAATCTCCTATAGCCGATGCCGGCTCAGTCCTGAGATCAGCTCTGGGAGGGTTGTGGAGTGCATGCAATATCTGATCTATCCCTCTCTTGACTTCAGCCATTTCTGTCTGCAAGGTCTCCATGGGACGGACCCATGCCTGTTCGGGTGGATCCATACTAATTGGACTACAATCACTTGGTAGTAGACAGTCTCGAGAGACAATGGAGGTGATAATGGACTTAGGCAAGTTAACTGATTATCCCGACGTGTCCAGAGAGACTGCAGAGAATACTTGAGGTGTGGAATTGTGCCTAAACCAAAAGTGACTTATTTTAGGATTCTTAAATTCCCAGCCCCTTGTTCACACATTCACTAGATTGACAACCAATGATCTATCCAAAGTTAGTAGGCTTAATGATAGGGAGTGGATAGGGTTTGACGCCCCCAGTCCACTCAATGTCATAAACAGGAGATTCATACAAATGGCTTATCGAGAATATTCCAATAAGACATTCCATGTAAAAAAGTCATACTTTCCTTGCTCCTTTTCCCACTAGGTGTCCTTCCTCTTGATTTTCTCGGGACTTCTCAGGACTTTACGTAACTCTGACGGGATTGCCCCTGAGTCACATATTTGGACATTTCTTTTGGAGGAGGGACACCTCCTATCGAAAACCCACTTAGGAAAGCAATTATTTATGACGGGCATATAATGTAGGAGTATTCATTTTCAAGACAACAAATAAGTTTTGTAGTTAGCTTGTGACGCTTCTAGCTTCTCATCTATTTTCTAATTGATGCTGAGTATGCAGTGGATGTAATAGGATCGACAAGACTTCTTTGACAGGATCTATATATGCGAGGTACGTGATCCTTTTGATATACCCATAGGTACGAGATCAAGGGGGTGACTTCTTTGCCCATTACTCGTGACTACACACGAGGTTAAGCAATTGGCCATAGGGTGGTAGAACCGTGAGTGATTGTGTGCAAAAGTGTAATGCGAGAATATCATCATTTGATCTCAGAATGTCATAAAGTGCACGAACCTCCCCGAGGGTGCTAGCACAATCATGAACATTCTCACCATTTAACAATACCCCACACCCTTGTACAGGAAGTGGGTATCATTTTTTCTCAGAGTACTCTCCATGACATGCATTAACCTCCCCGAGGGTGCGGGCATGGCAGGGAGTCCCTCTCCAAATGATTTCACTTTGAGCATGATGCATGATGTGGTTAGCGAATACAATTACAAACATGGGGTTAGCTAAACATTTTTTCAAACAAATATGAGAAAAAATGTTCTTGCATTTAATGGTAGCATCTAGTGTCGTAAGCTTGACATTTGTCCCCAAAAGGAGCCCATTGAGGGTAGCAGGAGATCGATGACTTCACGAGTCACCATTTCGCCCTCTCTCTCTCTTCTCTTTTCATAAGGGAGACGTGGTGTCGTGTGTGCTTTGCTTGCTGACCCCGCACCACCGTATTACCACTTGGAGATATGTTGAGGCCTATTTTACAAGTGTGTAAAGTTCGTCATTCTAGATAGGGGTTGATGATGGTCCAATACAGGGATCGTGATCATATAAAAGGGTTTGGAGTTGCCACCTAAGATTATGGGCTAGGACCCAGGGGTGGGCCCAATTCTAGAGAAAAGGGCCCAAAAATTGGTCTGGTCTAGAGATTTAGGGTAAGTGTTAGTTACAGAATTGGAAAGGTGTTAGGCACCCAATATGCCCGGTTTAACCGGTCTTCCTACTAGATGCTTAAGAACGAAAATTTTTCACAATTATTATGATTCCACATGTATGGCTAAGTTATCACACATATATACATTGACTAAATTTAAATGATTGTGTACACTAAAACAATGTCTATATAAAATCTACATGATGACAATTCAGTTGAGAAGCTGTAACTGAACTTAACCCCTGTTTCGAGTCAAGAGGGGTGGGCCTTTGATTAGTACCATCTCGGACTGTCTTTCAGATTCTCCTGGCTCAGGGGAAGATGATCTTGACCTCCAACTTCCTTTCTTAAGAGATTTTGATTGTGATGATATTCGGGCAGAGTCTTGGCTAGGAATGGTTACTTTCGAATTTGGATTCGGACAGAGCTTCGGCTAGGGAAGGCTATTTTCGGGCTTCGAATGAGGTGGTACTCCAATAGAGCTTCCACTATGGGAGGGCTAGGCTGAGGTGGCACTTCGACAGAGCTTCCATTGGGGATAGGCTAGGGGAGGGCTAGGCTAAGGTGGCACTCCGGAAGAGCTTCCGTTTGGAATGGCTATTTCTAGAAAGATTCCAAGAGCACTCGGATAGAGCTTCGGCTGGGAATGGCTATTTCTGAAAAAATTCCAAGGGCACTCAAACAGAGCTTCGATTGAGAATGGCTATTTCTGAAAAAAAAAAAATGAATTGAAGATCCTTAAAGCCTCGAAGAACACTTTGAAGATCCGAGCAGAACTTGGGATCTTGACAAAGATCTCTTCGTAGACCTGAAGAACCTTAGGGGGGGAGGGATTTTTACTTTCGATAAAGATCAAGAACACTCAAAAACATGCTATTTTTGGAAAAAAAAATGAGTAAAATACAAACTTGGATTGAATATCTTCAACATCCCGAAGAACACTTCGAAGATCCAAACAAAATTTCAAATCTTGACGAAGATCGCTCTAAAGACCCAAAGAAACTCAAAGGGGGAGAGGAGAAGGAGAGAGGGCAGAGCTTCACTTCCTAAGTGGGATTGTGATTTTTTGGTGTGTTTAAATCTAAAGGAGGGGGTATTTATAGTATTTCTAGGCCCAAGGGGAGGAGAGAGAATTCTTTTAACCACTAGACAAAAGGGGGTTTTTGGACTAATGGGAGGAGAGAGAAATTTTAGCCAATGGGTAAAAAGTGGGTTTTTTGACAAATGGGAGGAGAGAAACATTTTAGCCAGTGGGGGCAAAAAGTGGATTTTTGGATTAATAGGAGGTTGTGGCGTAGGGTACGCTAGCGGAGTAGTGCATACGTGAAAATGGGTGAAGAGGAAATTTCTTCACTCGTTGGGCTAGTGGAATGTAAATCCCGACCATTGACAGCGGCACATAAGGATAAGGTTGGGTTGAAATGCACAGGGCATGACCGACACAGATGCATGAGAGGGCAGGCTCGATGCAAAGATGGGCAGGCAATATGCACAGGCTAGGTAGGCACAGTGCACGGATTGGGTATGCATGGGGCAAGGATGGGCAGGCATAATGCACAGTGGCCGAGCCTGCATAGCGGACAACAAACAGCACGGGGTGCAACAGGAGGGGCAGAGAGGCACGGGCTGCGAAGGAGCAGCAAGCGGGGAACCGGCAAGAGCCAGGGCTGGCGGTTTTTTGCGTGCAAAAAGCGGTGAGCTACTCGCGGCCTTTTTAGAATTTTTGGTAACTATTATGGAGATTGAGGTCTGATTTTGACGTGCCATATATCGTCGTAATCGTATTTCGGCACTATCTATCTTGATATCATTGAGGATTATTTCAGATATAAAAATAAATTTGGACCTCTTCCTCCCAGGGTTTCGTGGTTTTGATGGGGATGAATTTGGGGTATTTGGGTAGGTAGGGAATTTTTCTAGGTTTCTAGCAGGCTTGTGGCGTGGCGTGGCATTCGTACGGGAAAACATAATTTTTTGGGGATGATTGTAGGAGATCCAATGTCCGATTTTGACATGCCATATATTGTCAGACTCGTATTTCCGAGCACAATCCATCTGTGCTGTCATCTTAATCAGATTCCTTCGTATGTAAAATGTCAAATTTGGACACTCTTCTCTCCCACACAGGAGTTTCCAGGGTTTTTAGATAGGTAGGGAATGTTTCTAGGTTTTCTGGGTCAATCATCATCTCTGTTGATCCAAAGTCAGAAGTCGCGTTCAAGATCCATATTTCATCATAGATGGAGGGGGGTGACAAAATTGGGTGTCAACACGTGGTATGCAAAGCAAAAGTATTATGCAGTCGTGATATCTCATATAAGAGCATGTGGTTAGGATTTCACATTCCCTCATGCTACATCTCTTCCCAATAGGGGTTTACGTGTTTGGTTATCACTGGGGGGAAGCATCGATCGTGGACCGTCGTGGTAGTTAGAAGTATGCCTGGCTGATCATTATGACAGTTGGAAACCTTAGTGATACATTCAGAGGGTCAATCGTACTACTTTTATTTTTTACTGTGATTCGATAACGATTTACATTTCTGTTTTGGTTTAGCCACACTTTACTTTTTCCCAGTGATCACGGCCCTTTTTCCAAGAACCCTATAGGGGTATCACGGGATGGAGTACGAGTCTCATACCCAGGGTATAGGAGCATTGTGGTTGTGAGTAGCATGTAACCTATGACCTAGTATTGATTTTTTAAGTGGATTAAGAATAAAACGAATCACATACATATAATATCATTTGAATTTCAATTGCTTGTGTGAGTATTTCTTTCCATTTACTGAGCTAGTGAGCTCACCCCTCATGTATACACCTTTTTAGATGATTGTGCAGGCTATTCGATGGGAAAACCCTGTTAGGTCCCACCGATGAAACCCCAATAGGGGATGTGGGTCCTAGAAGGATTCGATCTCGGGGGGTTGCCGTACTAGGGTTTTGTTGGGGGCAACAAATAGCTCTATTTGTTGTTCTCTTTTTTTTTTTTTGGTTTTTTTTTTTTGTGCTCTCGATAGTTAAATTGTTATTTCTTGTATAAATATCATGCCCAAACCCCCATATAATTATACTATGTATAATAATTTGGGTATCAAGAGTATATGGGGATTTCGGGGATTTATATAGAACAAGACTTCTTGAATTACATTATTATATCTCATGTTACTTGTGGCTTTGTTATGGTTTGTATCAATTGATCCTGGTGGTTTTAGGTTACGCGAGGGAACCCGATCACCGATCCATTCTATGTGAATGGAGTGTGACAAAAGGTGATTAATGACATATATAGTTTTGACTTTATAATAGGGTTTTGGCTACATGGAATTAAGAAAACGGACATCAATTGCTTACAAGTTGCTCTTCATCTCATGATTTCATCCAATCCCTAAGTTGCAAGATTTAGTTAACCATGGGGGTGAGGAAAGATAAAGAACAACTAGAAGATGGACAAGACATTATATGAAATTAAATCTGAAATTAAAAGAAAATAAAAGAAGTATTTTTGAATATTTCCGTAAAATCAAAGTTAAAGAACTTCAAACTTCAAACTTCAACTTCAATCTTTGTTTACAACTCAAGAGAAGTGAAAAAGGTAATAAAAAAAGCCCTCTAAAATTTTTTTTCCTTCTCAATTTGTGAATTAGGTCTATATATATAGGCTAAGGAGAGTGTGTTAGAAGTAATTTAGGAATGGGGAGATCTGTAAGATAAGGAAGTGGAGAGTTATAAACCAAATAGGAAAAGAAAGATACTTGTAAAAGAAAGAGGTAAAGGAAGAATGAAACCAAGAGGCAATAGGATATGGAAATAGAGAGTTATGTATGGGAGAGGGGGAGATAATATAATTAACTTTTAAAAAAATTTTAAAATTCAACTTAAATTTACAGCTTTTGGGCTATATCTCTCCATCTTGACCCCATTGACTCGAATCGAGAATTAAAGATGCATCATTTTAAATTATGAACTAATGAGCCCAATATCTAATATATTCGTGAACTCCTCATCTTTAAAATTACCATTATGCCCCTACATTTGTGCAAGTCCTCCGTGTCCATTCTTCTTTATGGCTCAATCTCTTTGTTAAACTTCTAAATTGAGGTGAAAATCCTCATTTGCCCTTGGTTGCTTCAGTGAAACTTCTTTCCATCTTGCCCTTGATCATACGTGAATCGATCCATGGGTAAATCGGTGTCTAGATTGCATTGGATCCTCCCATTTAGCATTTTTTTTGTGTATGATCCTATAACCTGCAAATGTGAGAAAATCACATTATGTAGTCACTTTTATCATTGATTTATAATCAAAATGCTCAATTAAAATGGTCATTGATGTATAAAATACAGTCTAATCACACTCTCCAACTTAAACTTTTTCTCGTCCCGAGTGAAATAAAGATAAAAAACGATCAACCCAATTCCACCACATAAGAACAAACTAAAATTCAAATTTATATTTCATAGCAAAACTCTAAAGACTTGCTAATGCCTTCAACACAAACTTAAATAAAGAACAAAACATTCTTCCATGTCAAGTAAATTCCCCCTTATACACTTAAATTCACACATCTCAAGTTCGCTTTAAATGTTCAAGTGCTTTATAATTCAACCCATTTTTTTCTTTTTTCATGTAATTATTTTCAATATCTTTTCTTTTTTACACATGCTACTCAAGTTGTGCAATGTTTTGGCCTCTTAAGCTTTCTAAATGGTCCTTGTAGCGAGTTTAAAATTACCCCAAGCCGGGTGGCTTTAAGGAACTAGATGTAGGCGCCCCCAGGGCTTACTAACTCGAACTAAATAGGCTACACGCCAAAACTGAACTAATGAGTAATATCTCAATTTTTTTTCAATCATCCCTTTGGGAAGCTCAATGCTTTGGCAAAGAGACCCGTTACTAAGAAGAGGATCCTTTTTTTTCATCATTTTTTTTTTAAAGCATGAATACTATTTTACTTAGGCGTTCATAGATACATTGAAACATCTTTAGCTTACAAGAGATGGAAAAACTCAACATTTTCAAGTGGAAACTCAACAAACAATAGAAGACTATAGTGTTTTATGTTTAACTAAGTGTTAAAGGAATTTACAAATCCCAGAATCTAAGCTGTAACTCAAGAAAATGGAATTTGAATGCTCAAAAATGGAAAATTGTGTTTATTATTTTTTTCCCTTCTCTTTTTCTCCCCCAATGATATGCACATAATATAGAATATAAGAATAAGTGAAAAAAAATATAATCAAGAGGGGAAAAAGCAATACAACCTTGTGGATTGAAGTGTGAGTACCATCTATCAACTCCCAACTACGCTGATATCTCCTCTTACCAAAAAAATTTCTAAAAGACAAGAACAAAAACTAAAGTAAAATGGTGGGTTGCCCCTGAGCACTAAGTTTATTTTTTTCAGGGACAAATAATGAGAACAAGAACAAAAAATGGAACATCACTCCCCAACTTAAAAATTGCTGGTCCTAAAGCAAATATAAAGAAAGGAAAAAAATAAAAAACTCACTTTCATAAGAATCACGATTGCACTTATCATATGCAATAAGCCTTTAAACCCCTAAGTTACCCTAGTGGATGGGTGGTGTCTCGTGAGTGTTTGCAATGAATGATCACACAAAATTCAAACTCCTAAAAGATGTGATCATGAATATGGAGGCTCATGGAGATCCATGACCGCTTCCAGAGCAGAAGATGGAAACTCAATGAAGGGCTTCAACCATTGACAGCCTATGAGTGATCCCATATTTCTTCATGAGGGCCTTTAAAAGGTCTATTGCAAAAACGCTTTTCTATCAAAAAAGGGATAAATGATCCCATTGTCCATCCATTTAAATTTCTTTTGAATGGCTTCTTTATTTTCTTTTGGGAAACTTGATCAACTCCTCCTCGACTTAAAGTCAAATCGAAGCAATGATGGAAGAGTGTTATTTGCACCTAAGAAAGTATACTTAAGATTGGAGGGCAACCCCTTTTAAATCAAGCTTAGGGGTTCAACAATGGAAGGCTTGGGCATTGAGGTAGATAAAGGTCCAATGAGCTCTACAGTGGTTGGAGACTCCAAACCTCGACATAATTCCCCCATCAAAATCACCCAATTATTTTACACTCTTAAAATTAATCAACGTTAATATCAAAATATGTCTCAATGAAATATGGAATTTTCTAAAGTATATGAACTTCCTCTCATGGAGATTTGATTGCTTATCCAACCCAAAGACATTAAAATCCACGAGGGTTTAAAAAAGAAAGTTTCATGGTACCTTCCGCAATTAATTATGGCATTCGGTGGCAAGGAATGGTCTACCAAGAATGATTGGGATCTGATCCCTAATGTTGGCAATGGTTGGGTGTCTAAAACAATGAAATCATTAGGGGAAAAAAAATTCCCAACTTTAAGTAAGACATCCTCAATCATGCCTTTGGAAGTCTTAAGATCTATCCACTAACTAAGTGTGACATTAGTCTTTAAATTTTTCCAAACCTAATTGCAGAGAGAAAGACAAAAGATTAACACTTGCCGGATCAAGAAGAGTATGGTCTATCTTTGTGTTACCAATAATACAAGATATAGTGGGCAACGGGTCCTTATATTTAGCTACCATCTAGTGAGATAGAATTGAGCTAACATTTGCCCAAAAAAAAACTTTCGGGGATATTGGTGGATCACGTTTTAGTGCTAAGTCTTTACACACTTTAGCATAAGGGGACCGTGAGATTGCATCCAAGAGGAAGGTTGACCCCCATTCTTGAAAACATTAAGGATTTTATCAATGGAAGCAATTTTCGGGATTCAATTATCACTTTGGGAATGGTGTAGTAGGCACAAAGACTGCTCAGTGCTCATCCGAATAGTAAAGATTCGTTTCCCTTTAAAAAAACCGGCAAAGGAGATGGAGTACTAACCTTTAAAAAAGGTTTCGAATTCTCGATGAATCGAATATATCTCGGATACTCATGGCCACTCCTTAATGCATAGATGGCATTACTGATTAGAGGGGTCTCCTTGGTGTGAACTTTTTGAATAATTCAAATTAGGTTGTCCTTGTTGATTCAAATTCAAGTTCCGGGTTGGATCGGGTTGACTTGGGAGCTCCTTTTTCCGTTTATGTAAAGCCAGCAAGTTGGGAGATTTGCTTCTCCATATATCGGGTTGTCATAAAGGTACTATGAGAAGTTCCATATTTTTTTTTAAATAATTGATCCTAGTGACTCACCCACTTTTG
>CM040962.1:23264040-23294040 GCA_022985045.1 Macadamia tetraphylla | reverse complement strand
AAAACTGAAAGGAAAATTAAATTCTACCTAAAGGATGATATATAAAAAGTATTTCTTAACATTAATTTAAAACCAGAGTCTAGAATTAAAATGACATCCCCCACAATTCTACATCAACTTTTCGTTGTTCCCCAAGTGAGCTTTGATTCACCCTTACATGGCTTCCCTCGGTTTAGGAATCCCTATAAATAGAAGCAACATAGCTAGTTGTATCGCTATCTAGCCACCAAGAACTAGTTGGGGCTTCTGATAAGTTGGATTCACAAACAAATGCCAAAGAATCATTACTTGCATGCTCACTTTTAGATAACCAAGTCTTATACTTAGGGCATTCCTTCTTCATATGACCATGTTTTCTTACAAGAGAAGCGGGACCCCCCTCCATTTTAAAAAGGGGGTTTTTTAGGACCCAAATTGCTAGATTGATCGGACCCCTTTATTGATTTCTGAGCAACTTTTTTTAAATGAGATTTAGACTTTTACCTTTATAAAACTAGAGTTAAAAGCAAATAAGGTGTGTGGGTTTTCTTCTTTAACTTTTCTTCCTCAACAACAACTCTAGAGATCAAGTCATTAATAGTTTAGGTTTCATCTTGGGTGTTATAATTGGTTTTGATGATCCCAAATTAAGGAAGGGTATTTAAGGCTTGATGGACAATGTAAGGATCGGAAGAAAAATATTTAAGGCTTTGAGTTTGGTTTGGTAATCCACCATCCGAATGATATAGTCCCTAACACCCCCGAACCATCATACCTCAAATTAAAACATTTTTTGAGGAGTTCCTATTGCGCATTTGATGAGACTCTATACCCAAAGTGCTTTTGCATTCATCATCTCTTTAGGATAATTAGCGGCAAACCACTTTTTAGGTGATCTTTGATCAAATTCTTCATGAACGAAAATATGCGATTACTCTTTACCCATTCAACATATACCAATTTTTCATCAATGCTCGATGGTTAGATCCCGGGGTTTTTTAATAAGGGATGGGGAACATCCCCCCTTTCCATGGAAAATAATACATCTTTTTTCCATTTCTATTGGACCCGAAGAATCTCAATAGTAGCCATATTATTTTGCAGAAAAGATGATTTAAAATAAACAATATATATCATTAGCATAATATGAGTACAATGTAACTTAAAATATGGTACACCACTTGAGAGTTTACAAATATCATTATGTAAACACCTTTTGAATTCATAACATGCAATTGCAGAACCCTCCACATATCGTGACCATGAAAACATATTCTAACATTTGATAGACTATCACCTTTGGGTTTTGGACTACTTAGGTTAGTCATTTTTCAATCATATGCTATATATGTGACCCTCTAAACTAACACACAATTACTTCATTTGGATATATGACCATGCATTAAAACTAAAGACATCCCACGATTGTATAAGATCGATATTCCACAAATTCGATTAAGAAAACTACTTTGATGGCTACAACTTAATCAAATTTATAAAACTCTTTATAATGGGACATAATTAATATCACTCACATCAAACCAAATACTATGTCATTTTAGACTTGAACACAAGAAGCTAAAAATTATCCCTAAAATTACATTAGATGCTGATAACATTGTTTAATACTTTAATCATCCATTAGGATATTTGATCATTTATTTTTAATCCCATCAATAATTAGTGTTTTAAACCTAATAATCCTTATTGATTAAGGTTTCAAGCCTTATAATCCTTAATCGATTAGGGTTTCAAAAATAATCATTCTTAATCAATTGGGGTTTCAAAATAATCATCCCTAATCAATTAAGGTTTCAAAACTAATCACCCCTAATCGATTAAGGTTTCAAAACTAATCATCCCTAATTGATTATAGCTTAAAAAACTAATCATATTTAATTTATGGATCCAATCAAAAACTATAATCCATCACTTATAAATTTGATTAGAGTTTTAATTGGGGTTTTTAAACCTAATCACCCATAATCCATGGATTCAATCCAAATTTTAATCTATCCCTTACAAACATAATTATGGTTCTAAACCTAATCTATGGTGGCCCCGATATTAGATGTAGGATTAAAATCCCCACAAGATATAAACCTTAGACCCATAAATCATCATAGATAGATTAAGAACACCAAGAACAATGGGATAAAACTATAAACAACAAAGCATACCTTGTTTGGGATCCATAGTAAAGTAAAGCGCAAAAAACCCTTTTCGATCGACTTAGCAAGGTACTTCTCCTCTATTCCCCTATGAGCAGGCTAGATGAAAAACCCTAAAGGCAAAAGGGGAGGAAGCCACAAAAAACCCCCTTCACTTTATCTTTCTCCTCTCTCTTCAATTGTGAATAAGATTAGGGTTAGAGGAGGACCTAGCTCTCTTTTATAAAGTTTCCTAATTGCCCCCTCATCAAAGTCCAATAGTTAATTAAAACCCCCCTAGCCAGCCCATATTAAACTAATTAAAGCCGATGCCTTACTTAATTAGACCAAATAATTAGCCTAATTTTATTAAAGCAAAAAAACCCCAATTCATATGAGCCCACATAGAAATATTCTAAACTACACCATCTACATTGTTTTCAAATAATTACTAACAAGCATATTAGATAACATATATTATCGCATAAAAGTCAAGCACCCAATGATGAAAGTCACCAATATATAGCCATGTACAGAAGCTTCCGTGGCTGCACCATCACAAAGAGTCTATCAATGTAATCAAACATGCCCCGAAACACCTCTTCAAAAGTGGTCGGAGAAGACTGAATAAATTTAAATCAATTAGTTGTAAAATGTGGGGGAACAATTATTAAAACTAAAATGAAAAGCTCCAATACATCCATTTTCAGGCATTGACCAATCAGATTTTTTTTTCTCACCCCATGGATATAAGTAAGGTCACTTATAAATCACAAAAGGAGATCCACATACATATTGATAAGCTATGCAAAACAATTCAATGACTACAACAATAGATGAAATGAGAATAATAAGTAAACAAAATCTTACGCAGGGAATCACGAGGAAAGTTTTGGGTATATTAAAAAAAACGCAAGGTTGAATCCACAATTCACAAAAAACATAAGTTTATAGAAAACTTTTCATTCCAATGAATCACTTAATATAATTGTCATTCTAATTAATGTGCCTAAAGTGATTCCCATTAGGGTGTCATTCTAGACTATTTGCTTGCATCCTTAAAAAAACCCTCTTTTGGTCTTCCTTGGAGATCTTTAATAATAATAAATAAATAAAAAATAAAAAAAATTTAAAATTTAAAAAGAGAAAATTGAAAATAAGGGGAAAAAAAAAAAAAAAGAGGAAAAGGGATAGAGATACTTATGGCCTTGGGGATGTATGCTACAACTTCAAGGATATCAATAGAAGCTTGTTGATTGCAAAATCAGAGACAAATTAGGTCAAAAAAAAAACCCCTCTCTTTTGGTCTTCCTTGGAGGCCTTTAATGAAAAAAAATTTAATTTAATTATAGCAGAGAGAACAAAAAAACGAAGAAGAAAAAAGCGGGAGAAAGAGATATTTATGAGGTGCCCAATACACTCCTTACTCTTTGAATTGTTTGAACTTCTTGGTTAAAAAAAAGAGGCCTCTTTGGAACCTTCATTAAAAGGAACCATGTTGATGCTAAGCTTGGAGTAGGAGTGAAGGGCAACTTCCCCTTTGGGTTTTGCCATAGTGGTAAGAAGCATATTGGCTTTGCTAGGTTTGGGAAGACACTAATGCTACCAACTTCCACTTCCAAATGGTTGTGACTACAACCCAGCCAAGCTTATGAAAGGGTTGTTGGTGTTTTTTTGTATTCCTCATTTAATGGGGAAGTTTGGTGGAGCACCTAGAAAAAGGAGAGGGGGTCCCAAAGGATTAGGGGGGGGGGTTTAAGGGGGAGAGGCCCCCCTTTTTGGGGGTGTGGGGATGAAACCCCCCTAATTTTTATTTGAGGGTAATTGTAGTTTAATCCAGTTAGGGTTTTTTCGCTATATATTTGTAGCGAGGGTTTTTTTCTCTCGTAATGCAAGAAATTTAGAGAGGTGTGAGGACGCGCTGTAATCCTATTCTCCATTGATAGTGAAGCGGGATCTCATCTCCCCGGGGAGGGAGGCAACCTTGCCGAACCTCGTAAAATCCGTGTCATTGTTTGTTTTGTTTTCATTATCTTCGCATCGTTTAGGGTTACGTTTCTACAAATTGGTATCGAGCTCTAGGTTTCCGTTTTCTGGGGTTTACTATCACGATGGCGGGAAAGGATCAATGTCAAGTGCGACATCGAGAGGTTTAATGGGAAGAACAATTTCACCCTCCGGCTTCAAAGGATGAAGGATCTTCCGATAAAAAGGTTTTGGGGAAAACGTTGTTGGGGAAGTCAAAAAACTGAAAATTACCAACGAAGATTGGGAAGAGATGGGGGAAAAGGCGTAAGTGCTATTCGATTAAATCTTTCCGACGATGCCCTACAATATGTTGGGGTATCGAATCGATCGCGTTAGGGGCGAAACTTGAAAGCATCTACATGACGAAGTCCTTAACGAACAAGTTGTTTGTGAAGAAGCAATTGTATTCTCTAAGATGGAGGAATGTAGGGAATCTATTAGAGTATCTTAACATGTTCAATGGGATCGTAAGTAAACTTACAAACCGGAGGTTAAGATCGAGGATGAAGACAAAGCTTACTATTTTGTTCCGCCCCCGAATCATATGATCACCTAGTAAGGACTCTCTTTCGGAAGGAGACCCTTGAGATGGATGAAGTTGCAGCTGCCCTCATGTCCAATGATACAAGGAAGAAGGCCAGGTCGAAATCTCAAGGAGAAGGTTTTTCGGAGGTGACAAGGAGCAAGAAAGGGGGAGATCAAATCGAAAGGGTTTGGGAAGAGTCGATAAAAGGGGCAAAGACAAATGTCTCTTTTTTTGCAAGAAGGAAGGTCATATGAAGAGGGGTGCTTAAAGAGGAAGGCGGACTTAAAGAAGAAAGGTGTAGATAAGGCACCCGAGGAAGCTAGCATGGCTAAAGTTAGATAAAGATGATGGAGATGTACTTTTATATCATCGGGTAAGAATCAACTTTCGATTCTTGGATTTTAGATTCGGATGTTCATATCACATATGCCCACATAAGGATTGGTTTGATACATATCAACCATATAATGGTGGGTCCCCCCTAATGGGGAATGATGCCGTATGCAAGACCATTGGGATAGGCACTATCAAAATCAAGATGTTTGATGGGATAGTAAGAACTTTAGCGGATGTGAGACATGTAAGAATTAAGGAAAAACTTAATATCTTTAGGGGCACTTGACTCAAATGGCTGCAAGTACATTAAGGTGGAGTTCTCAAAGTTTTTAAAAGGGTGTAATGGTTGTTATGAAGGGAGCTAGCGAAATCTTTTGGGAACTCATAGGGAGCACAATTATAGGTGGAGCATCTGTGACTATAGATGCAAATTTGTTTAGATGATACCTATCTATGGCATATGCGATTAGGGTATAGGGGAGAAAGAGGATTGATGGAGCTTCAAAAAAGGAAAATGTTAAAGGGGAGTAAAAACTTGAAAACCCAACTTCGCAAGTATTGTGTGTTGGGAAAATAGTGAAAGGGTTTGGGTTTTTAAAAAATAAAACATAAGAGTAAAGGAGTGCTTGATTATGTACAGGCGATGTATGGGGTCCTTCAACAACAAAATCTAAAGGTGGGGCGAATATTCGTGACCTTTGTTGATGATTACTCAAGGAAAGTCGGGATCCTTCATGAAGCATAAAAGTGAGGTGTTCACTAAATTTAAGGAATGGAAGGTGAGGTAGAAAGGAAGACGGAAAAAAAATTAAATACTTGAGAACATATAATGGAGGAGAGAAAATACAAGCCATTTCTAGAATTGTGCAAAGTAAGGGATTACACGCATTTCCCGATTCCAAAGACACCACAACAAAATGGTGTAGCGAAAGGATGAAAGAACACTTCTAGAAAGAGCTCAAGTATGGGGTTGAATGGGGTTGAGCAAGAGATTTTAAGGATGAACATGGCATGTTTCCTCATTAATAGGTCCATCAAAGGCGATTGATTGTAAAATTTAAGAGGTATGGATGGGAAAACCGTGGATTATTCTATTCAAAAAATATTTGGTTGCCCCCTTCGCATGTTGAGAGGGGAGCGTTCCAAGTTAAACTCAAAGTCTAAGCAATGTATCTTTCTTGGTTTTAAGAAAGGTGTAAAGGGATTCAAGTTGTGGGATCCAAGTTCACGAAAAGTTGTGGTTAGAGGGGCGTTATGTTTGATGAGTCTCATATAGTGAAGTCAAATTACAATTCATAAGGATTGATAAAAATAAAGAAGGTTCTTTTTGCGGGGGTGGAGTTAGGTGAGTTAGAAACAACAAGAGAAATGAGTCATCAAGTCATTTAAGGGGACAACGGGAAAGCGAGAAGTTTCCTATTTTGGGCAAAGGGTAAAGGGAAGCACTCACAAAGCACCTTTGAGAAAAGGGTTTGAGGACATGGTTGCCTATGCCCCCCTTTTGTGGAAGGGAATCCATCTTCCTACCATGATGCTTTGAGTGATGCAAAAATGATAAATGGATGACAACTATAATGGAGAAAATGGAATCTCTCGAAGAACAAGACTTGGGAGATTGGGGAAAAAACCCAAGGAAGAAAAATCTTTGGGGTGTAAATGGGTTTTTTGTAAGAAAGAGGCAATCTCGAGAAGGAGCGTGAAAGGTATAATCCCGGACTTGTAGCCAAGGGCTATGCAGTAGGAGGGGATAGACTACAATGAAATATTCTCCCGGTGGTGAAACACACCGATCGGTATTACTTACTTTGGTGGCCATGTATGATTTAGAGCTTGAACAACTTGAGGGAAAACTGCATTTCTTCATGGTGACTTGGAAGAATAGATTTACATGGAGAAACCCTAAGGGTTTCAAGGTGCGGGAAAGGAAGACCATGTTTATCTGCTTAAGAGGTCGCTTTATGGCCTTAAGCAATCCCCTGGCAAAGGGTACAAGCGCTTTGATTCCCACATGATGAAGATTGGCTACACAAGAAGTGAGTATGATAGTTGTGTTTATTATAAAGTGTCAAGTTATTTTGTTGATGCTTTATGTTGATGACATTTTGCTGCAAAGAACAAACATGAGATAGTCTCTTTGAAGTCTTTGTTGAGTGCTGAATTTGAGATAAAGGATCTTGGTGCCGCTAAGAAGATTTTTGGGTATGAAAATCCTTAGAGATAGAAATGCAGTAAACTTTGGGTAACTGGGAAGAGGTATATTGAAAAGGTGCTAAAGCGTTTAATAGGGAAAAAGGGTTTAAAGTTAGCACTCTGTTGGGGGCCCACTTCAAGTTATCTGAAAGGGAATGCCTGCAACACATGAGGAGGTGGAGCAGATGTCTCAAGTCTCTTATGCTAGCGCATTGGGGCCCATGTATGCTATGGTTTGTAGCGGGCGGATTTGTCTCTTTACTGTTGTTAGCGGATATATGAGTAATCCAGGAAGGAGCATTGGAATGAAATTAAGTGGATCTTTAGATATTTGAGCAAAACTAAAGATATAGGTGTTATTTTAAAAAGGGCAAGGGAAGTTCTAAAAAATTGGGGGAGTTATGTTGATTCGACTATCCGGTGATTTAGACAAGAGGAGGTCTACTACATGGTATGTGTTTACATTGGTTGGTGGACCTATATCAAGAGGGGATGTTTTCCCCTACAATTGCATTGTCCACTCGAGGCGAGTATATGGCGCGTTGAGGCTGCAAAGGGAAAGGGAGCCCTTTTGGGGTGGACTGGTTCGTGAGTTGGGGTTGGAGCAAGGAGGTAAAAGGTTACATTGTGACCGGGTACTATACATCTTGCAAAGAATCGGTGTTTCATGCAAGGACAAAGCATATTGATGTGAGATTTCACAAGATTAGGGAGCTTGTGTGGGAAGGCGATTTCACTTGAGAAAAATTCATGATCTCAATCCTGAGATATGTTTACAAACCCCCATTACGGAAGTTCGAGTCTGTTTGGACTTGATTAATATTTTTAAAACCAAAAAGGGGGGTTTGAAAAGGAAATGAGGGACGCCCCAAACAAAAGGGGGGGTTAACCAATAAGGGTTAAATGATGGACCGTCTAAAGGGAAATCTTTACAAAAAGGCTGGGGGCCCCTAATTTAAACCCGGGGTGGGGGTTGAAGGGGCGGACCTCATAGCAAGGGGGTAGGGCCCCCACCAAATTTTTGAGGGCGGTTTTTTAAACCGGGTTAGGGGCCCTTTTTGAAGCGGGACCCCCTTAATTTTTAACCGGGGGTTTTTGGGGCGATGGTTTTTTTTTTGAAGGGAATTTGGGGGTTTAACCGGGTTGGAAATTTTTTGTATAAAATTTTACCGGGGAGGGAATTAATTTTTAAAATCCGGGTTTTGGGGTTTTTTTTTTTCCTTATTTAATTTTAGGTTTGGTTTCTTCCCCCCTTTGCCAAAAATTTTAAAGGAAAGAGGTTAAGGCGGTAACCCCCCAAAAAGGAATCCTCTAAAAGGGGCCGAGGTCCCTTTGGAACCCTAAGTAAAAAACCGGGCCCCATTTTTGTTTTTTTTTCCCATTATCTTCCCCTTTGTTTAGGTTCCCCTTTTTCCCAAGGGCCCCGCTTAACACTGTATAAAAACCCAAACCGAGGGCCTTTTTAAGGCGGGATGAAAATTCCCCCCAAAAACAAAATTATCCTCCAAGGGGGCCTTAGTGATCCCAAGAACGAAAATAAAAAACCCAAATTTAAAAGAAAGATCCTTTAAATTTTAAACTTTTAAAAAATCGGAAAAAGGAAGGTGACCCCAATTAAAAAAGGGCCCCAAATGGCCCCGTGGGGGAAAGTTGGGGAACCTTGAGGTTTTTCCCCCTTGGGGGCTTAGGATGTTGCCCCTTTTTAAAGAAAGAATTATGGGGGGTCCAAGTTTTTTGGGGGTTTAAAGAAGGGGTTAAAAAAAAGGGATATAATATTTAAATTTAATTTTAAAAAATTAAAAATTTTTATTAAAAAAAAGAAAAAGAAGGAAGTTAAAGAGGAGAATAGAAAAAGGGCTTCGAAATTTTAAAAAGAAAAAAAAGGGGAAAATTTTGGGTAAAAAAACCCCGGAAATTGGGTTTTGGGGGAAAATGAAAAACAAATTTAAAAACGAGGGGAGAAATTTAGAAAATATAACCCCCCCTTTTTGGGGGTTTAAAAAAGATGTGTGAAAAAAAGGAATAAAATTTAAAAATAAAAAAAAAATTTTTTTAAAAAAAAAGGAAAAGGAAATTTAAAGGAGAGAGATTTAGAAAAATGTTCAAAATTTTAAAAAAAAAAAAGGGGTCCCCAAAAATAAAAAAAAAAAAAAATTTTAAGTTTTAAAAAAAAGGGGAAAAATGCTAAAAAAAAATTTAGAAAAAATTGGGGAAGAATTTAAAAATATAGATTTTTTTTTTCATAAAATATAGGAATTTTTTGGAGGGGGGGGTTTTTTAAAATTTTTTAAAGAAAATAAAAAGGAAAACATTTTGTTTAAAAAAAATTTAAACAAAATTTTAAAAAGTGAGGAGGAGAAAAAAAGAAAAATTTTTTTTAAATTAAAAAAAATCTAAACCCCCAAAAAATAAAAATTAAAAAATTTTTTAAAATTTTAAAAAAGAAAATTTAAAAAAACCCAAAAAAAAAAAAGAAAAAATGGCCCCAAAAAAGTTTTTAACCCTAAATATAAATCCCATGGGCCACTTTTTTTATAAAAAATAAATTAAAAGAAATTTTGGGAATTAAATTAAAAAAGGCCCCAAATTTTGGGAAATTCATGGTTAATTTAATAAGAAATTTTTTAAAAGGAATTTTAAAGGGGGGGAAAAATTTTGGGCCAAAAAGGGGCTGGAGAACATGTGTTTCTTTATTTCCCCACGGGGGGAAATTAGCTTTTCAAACTAAAATTGTGCAGGGGCAAAAAAAAAAAAAACCGCCCCAAAAAGAAAAACCAAAACAAAAAAAAACAAAAAAAAAAAACCAAAAAAAAAAACCAAAAAAAAAAAAAACAAAAAAAACCAAAAAAAAAAACAAAAAAAAAACAAAAACTAAAAGGGGTTTTTTTAAAAAATGCATTTTAATTCCAATAGAAAACCAAAAATTTTGGGCTTTTTTTAAAATTTAAGAGAAAAAAATAAATTTTAAAAACCCAAACCTTATTTTGACAAAAATTAAAATTTTAAGCCAAAAATTTAAAAAGGAACCCATTTCTTTATTCCCAAAAAGGGAAGCCAAAAAATTTTTTAAATTTTTCCCTTCTAGGGGGGGGAAAAAATTTTGTTTTTTATGGGGCCCAAAATTTTTTAAAAAAAATTTTAAAATTTTTGGGTTTGGAAACAGAATTTAACCCGACCAAAAAAATTTTGCTTTTAAAAAAAAAAAAAAAAACCGAAAACAAAAACAAAAACCAAAATAAAACCAAAACAAAAAAAAACCCCCAAAAACCAAAAAAAAAACCCAAAAACCAAAAACAAAAAAACAAAACAAAAAAAAAAACCCAAAAAAACCAAAAAACAAAAACCAAAACAAAACCCAAAAACCAAAACAAAAACAAAACCCCCAAAAACAAAAAAAAAAAAAAAAATAAAAAAGAAATACCCCTTTAATTTCCAAAATTTTTAACCCCCTTAAATTGCCATAAATAAAAAATAAAAAGGAAAAAAAGAAAAAAAGAAGGGAAGGAAGATTGAAATTAAATTTGGGAACTACCCCAATTTTATAAAAGTTTAATTTTGTTCTCAAGTTTAAACCAGGATTTGTTTCCCCAAAAGGAGTGATTTTCTAGGAAAGAGAGTTCAAATGGGAGGTTAAACTCATCCCCCTTTAAGAAAAACCCCAAAATTTTTCCCCTTTAGATATAAGCAAAACTACACCTTGAGTCCCCTCAACCCAAAATGAGTAATACCCATATCTCTAGCAAATTCTAGCCCAAAATAACCTATCATCTGGGCTTCAAAATTTTGTGGACACAAAAAAAAGTTCGAAGTTTAATTTTTTCTTTTCATTCCAAAATATTCCACCCCCTTTTTTTCTGGATTACCCAAAGAGAAACCCGAGTTTATTTTCACCCACCCCCTTTTGGGGGAGGACCCCAAAAAATTTCCATTATCTCTCTTGGTTTGTATCGCACCTAGAGATCCCCAATCGTTTGGCAAAATTAAGGAGCTAAATGAAAGAGGAGACCCGAGCGGTCATCAGAGGTGATTTCACTTTTAATCATGGCAAAACGGTTCTAGATGATTTGGAGCCCCCTAAAAATTCTTGCTTTCCCTTTTCCCCGCCATATGACACTAGGAACCGGGAGAAGCCATTAATCCACACCTTTTAAAATGGAGACTCTTTTTGTTTGTTTCACCAAGCAATAAGAGTAGGCATGTCCATATAAGGTTTCCATTGCACATCGAAGCCTTCAGAAAGCTCTCCAAAAACTACGAGCAAATTCAGGGTTATAAAATAAGTGAGACATTGTTTTCCATCTTTACCACACAAACGCAGGGGAAGCCATTTGCACTCCACGACGAGACACATTTTCATCTTTGGTAATCTATTTTGAACTAACAGCCAAGCAAAAACAACTTGTCGTAGTTGGTTAGATGAGTTCCATATAAGAGAAAACCAACTCACTTTCTGATATTTTTCTCTATTCTTCCTAGGCAGATTTAATAGAGAAGATACCTGAAGAGGTCAATCGCCAAAGACATTGGTCGTTCACACCTTGGATGTGAATACGTTTAGCTTTCTCCCAAATTTCAGCAAGTAAAACTGACTCCACATGAGGAAGGTCCTAGGCGGCTTGGCATATGAAATCAAAAACTTTTTCTTTTGCATCTAAGAAAAAAGCAGGGTCCAAGTTTGTCTTCTCAGCGATAGATTGATTGTCAATCCATCTATCTAACCAAAAATCAATTTTTTCCCCATTTCCCGAATCCATTGCTCGTTCTTCGAAAACGAAACTCCAAACTCTTTTCAACCCCGGGAAAATAGATGAAGACTTATACCCCTTTCCCAACCCATCCTCCTTGATAAAACGTTCCAAAAAATTGCTCAGGAGAATCCTCATGTTTGATTTGCCAACCCGGGTTTACATAAACAAGCAAAATTCACTTCTCTCATCCTTCTAATTCCGGACCCCTTCCTTTTAGGCTTGCACACCTTCCCATTTCATAACAATCTTCTTTGCCACTTCCATATCACTGACCAAATAAAATTCCTCATCCACCGTTCCACCACCTTAATAGTTTCACCCGGGCCACCGACATAGAGAAATTTTTATGGGAATCCCGAAATAATGACTTAACCAATTCAATTCTCTCACCAAGAGAATTTTGCCCTTCCACCCTCCCAAACCCAACCCTTTATCTTATCCAAGAGGAAGCAAATGACTATTCCTCACCGCCTTTAAAAATCTCCCCCCCCAAATATTTTGTGGGGAGATCACCGGGGGAATCCCCGAAAATCATTAATAAAATGACTTCTATAAGGGCAATTTTCCCCAAAAAATATTTTCCCCAAGTTTATTTTTTGCCAAAAGGACGATACTTGGATAAAAAATCATGAAGATGCTTCACATACCAAATTGAGCCATTCATAAAGATGAAAATATCATCTGCGAAAAGTAAAGGGGAAAGGGGGTAATTGCTCCTCTAGGGCCTGGAGAGCTTTCATCTTCCTTTCCGAATCAAGTTCTTCACCCCCCAAAAAGAACTTCCTCCCCCCGAATAAAAGGATTGGGGAAATAGGGTCCCCTTGCCGAGACCACGCCCACACCAAAGAAACCCCTGGACCTCCATTTAGCAAAATTGAAATCCTTGTTGAGAGCAACACCCGGTGTATTTTGTTGACCCAAATTTGGGGAGAGAAACCAAATTTCTTCAAGGTTGCAAAGAGGAATTCCCAAAAAGAGAATCATAGGTTTTTCCACATCTAGCTTTAGACCCATACCTCCACCTCAAACGGATGAGTGCAGGGGGTTTGCCAACTCAAGCAAGGCTTATATTTGCTGAAATAATTTTACCCCCCCGGAATGCACCTTGTTTTTTTGAGATTAATCTTAGGAGAAAGAAAATAACCAAGGCAGCAATTTTGACAAAACTTTAAAAAAGTTTCCCATACATATGGGACGAAACTTATGCAAAAAAGGGCACCACCGACTTTAGGGATAAGGGTTGGGAAACAATTATTTACCCCTTAGGAATTTTCCCTACAAAAAAGAAAGAAAAAACAGCCCCCCGAAATCATTTTCCACAATATCCCAACAACTTTTGAAAAACTAACTGGGAAATTTCGGGGCCGGAGAGTCGTCGCATCCGAATCCCATATCGCCATTTTATTTTTTCCCCTTTAAAGGGGAACAGATCCAAGAAAGCATTGTCTTCATTAGAAATGAATCTTGGTATCTCTTTTGTGGGTGTTGGAATCAGAAGACATTGCTAAGCCCCAAGGATTATGGTCTTGAATGTACCAATGCTATTGAGCTGGGCCCACTTGCTGCAAGGGTTCTTGGGAATCCCGAGTATGCAATGTATGGGTTAGTTAATTTGGCCTTTGAAGTTGTTGGGCTTAATGTTGAGATGCCCCCAAGTGTGACTTGCTCCAACTGGATCAATGACTCCCTTATGATGCGGGAAAGGAGTTTTTTCTCCTCCTTATTTTGGTTCTTTTGTCATTGGTGGTTTATTAATGAATTTAAATTCAGCCTAGAAAAAATTTATGTGGTTTAACAGCAATAATTGAGTGGTGGCAGGTTTTGCCTAGAATATTTTAGAAGGTAATACAAGCCCTTTTTTTTTTTTTATAGGTAGCACAAATCCTATCTATGAAAGTAAAAAATAAAATAAAATAAATAACAGGTCTCAAAATGGCTGACCGTCATACACTTTACAATCTAGTGATCATACAATCTAATAGCTTTCAAGACGAATACTAGACAGGTACTCCTACCAAAACGGCCAAAAGCAGGCAAATGAAAGAGAGGGTGGCTGAGGGAGGAAAAAAAGAACGCATGCATGGAGATTCTTTCTGTCGGAGGTTCGAGAATCTATGAAAGGACATCTAAGGCTAAGGAAGAATTCAAGGAAGTCCATTACTGAGAGAAGTGGTGATCTCGTCTTGCTTGCTGGGAGAGAGAAAGCTTCCGGACCACCTTTTCCAGCCAGATAGCGAGCGATCACTCAGCAATGATACCGCCGGCCGGGAATGAGTACCTATCCCTTACGGGAATCGAACCCGTGTCTTCGACATGAAAAGACGATGTCCTAACCACTGGACGAAAGGGACCAAAAAGCCATTCTTCATATACCTCAGCTCCGAGAATAGAAGTGGTTCGTTTTGTTTCTATACGCAATTCAAGATTTCGTTTGTGTTCATGTTGGCGATTTCTGATGTGAATTCGGCGGGTCGTCCCCCCTTCCTAGGGTTCCCCCACCGACCCAGTGACACACCAACCACGCCCCTTCCCTTTCTCCGATCATAAAGCCCCCTGATCCCTTTCTTTGTCTTTCATCCCCCACCAAGCAACGGATGAGCCAATAAAAGAAGTTAATTGTAGCACACTCCCCCGGTGGTTGAGCTTACCTACAACCACTCTCCCCGGTGGTTGAAACAATCATAGAGCACCGTTGCCTTGACTTGGGGCGCAGTAGTTTGATTGCTGAGTACAGGGTGACTTGCGCAATACAAATTTTTTGGGAGCCATATCTTTGCAACTTTCGGACCTGGCTCAAGGACAAAATCAAAGAGTGAATTTACCAAAGGGACCAAGTGTTCATGTTACAAAAGCATTTACACTGCAAATTCACTTGGCAAAGCAGAACAGCTCATGTTCTTAAAATTTGAGTTAATTTATAAACCTGCAATGACGTAAAAATAAATTAGTCCAACCTGTACAGACACTGTATATTAATAGATACTAGATCAATTGATATAAGATCCAATTTTTGGCTTTTGATCTAACAGAACATATTAAACCAGGGGGTTTCCAGACCTCCCATGAAACACAAAACATTGTGTCTACTGTGGACTGTGGAGTGTTACAAGCGGCACTTTTGAGGGGTTTAAATCATGGGCCCTGAACCAACTTTCTGCAGATGTCTTTGGCTAGGGATATGATCAAAATACCAAAACCAATATATCCTTCAGACAATTTCCAAAATCTCTTTCTTTTTGACTCCTTCGAAGAAACATAAGCTTATTTATTCTAACCATCATAGCACTTGAAAGTTATTAGAGTGGGCTTTATCAGGTAAGAAGGGAGACTCAAATTTCCATCTTGTAAGCTAAACTGGATTTAGCTCATGATTTGATTAGCAATGCTGTCATATTTTAAGAGCAGTTGATCCAAATATAAGTGACAACTTCATCTCTACTCTCAGTGATTTACCAAGGATAGAAATTCATGGTCCTCACTTCAGCATGTTACTACTAGGAGGGATTCCAAGTGTTATCACAATTAGGAAGACGGTTATCACAAGTGGTATAGAGGAACACATCGGGCAAACGGAAAAACAATATCGTATGTTGGAGATCTGAGGCATTTAAAGTGGGAAAAGATCAATTCCACCCTATTAATATTGGTTCGATCTGATTTTCCGTCCAGCTGCATCATTGTGGTCTCGCTTTAGGTCAACCCAAAGCTACAAAGTTGTGGACAAGGAATGCCATTGTGATGCAGCCTTTATGAAACAATGTCGGGTGACTTGTGAATGCAACACATATTGTAGAATACTTGCCTAGAGGAAGAAATCATTCTTTGTTATTAATTATCTAGAAATTTCAATGGTTAAAGACACATCCATTGTAGGAAATTTACCTCACAAACTACCTCAAAGAAAAAAATTTTAGATTTTAAAATGTAAATAAACGTCGGATCGGGGTAGCTCGGGGCGAACAGGGAGAAAAAAAACCCCTTTATTTTTTTTTTTAATAATGCGAAAATGAACCGATTAATGATTGTGATTTAATTCTAATTACCTCCTAAACATATGTATCTAAAATAACGCCCCAGTCATTCATCATCTAAGAATTTAAAAGGGAAAACCATGCAATTAAAATTAAATAAATAAATAACTGAAAATAAACAACCCGCAATTAAAAAAAACAATAAAGGAAAAAATGCTGAAATAAAAATAAAATAAAAGAAAGGGGATAAAGCTAAAAGACTCACAAGTAGGTTTTCTACTTGGCCCGAGGGGTGCATCATAATATGAGCTTCCCTAGTTGACCGGGGGTCACTCTTACAAGGGTTACTCTACTTGGCTTTAGGAAAGGGGGACAATTAAAATAAAAAAATAAATTGATGGTTCTATGGCTAGGAGAGGCAAAGCCAACACATACACTAGCCATGAACCTTGGGGAAAAAGGGTAGCAATAATGTAATGACTGAAATTAAAATCCTAAATTAAGAAAGAAAGGGGAATCGGGAAAAGGGAATGAGAGGGGAGAAGACTCAAGAAGCCTACTTACTTGAACTTCAACCCTTTAATGAAAACTTGATCGATTTGAGATACTACCAATACTAAAAACCAGATCTAGAATAAACCAAATCTAAAATTTCTAGTACTAGAGAAAACAAATCTGAAGAAAAAAATTGAATTTGAAAGACATGCTTCATAGCTTGTTCTTGTCACCTAGAACTAAGCCTAGAACTAGAACTTGAAAATTTCAACTTCAATTAAACAATAAAAAAAGATGAATCAAAACCAAAAGTGCTTGCATTAATTGAATAAAAGAACTTACAAAATGCTTGCATTAATTGAATAAAAGAACTTACAAAAAGGGTTTTAAAACATAAACCTAGAACTAGAGCTAGAGAAAGAGATAGAACAACTAAGAAAAACCCAAAAAAGAATGAAGTGCCCCATCCCCCTTTTGTTAATTCTATTATATAGAGAATGGGGAGGAAGCTAAAGATTTTAACTTCTAAAAAAAAAATTTTTTTTATCTTGTTGATGAGGTGGAGGTGGAGGTGGAGGAGGGGGAGAAGAAGAAAAATTATGGGAAGTAGGGAATCAATGATTTTTTCCTTTTTCCTTTTTTTTTTTTCTTCTTCAAATGGGCACATCTTGGATGATTTTTTTCCCCTTTTTTTATTTCTCTTTATTTCCTTATTTTCTCTCCTCTTGTATAAGAAACCCTTTGGTCGACCTCCTTTAAGTGATGAGTAGGGGAGAGAAAATCTTCTAAAATAAAAACCTCAACAAAATGGCAGCTAAGAGGTTCAAACTTGAGACCTCCTAATAAGCAAGGGATTTTTCATATCACAACTCACCAACTTCGCTAGGTAGTTGTTGTTACCAAAATGAATCTTCAATCACTTAAGGATGTGGTCCATCGATCCTTGTTGGTATTTAGAATATTCCTTATACCCTTGTGACAATGAGATGGGCTGGGTTTCCCCATCTCGATTTTCCCATCCATTATTCTTTTTCCCACTTGAAAAGAATAATCACTTCCGTTGACCAAACGAATGTATACTTGAATTAAAAACTTCCATCTTGCTCTTTCATCTTCTTCACAAGCATGAAAAGAAATAGGACCTCTTTATGTGTAAAATTGGAGATATAACACCGATAGTCCTTAAGGCCTAAAAAAAATAAAACCGTAAAAGAGAGTAAAACCTAAGGTAGCTTCCCTTCTAAATATGTAAAATGCATGTTTTACTATAATAGATTTCACTGATAAATGTGCTCATCAGAATTCCCCCACACTTAGACTTTGCTAGTCCTCAAGCAAAACAAAAAGAAAAAGAATAAAAACAAAAAACCTAACTCACTTTTGTAGGAATCACGGTTGCATTGAGCATGTGCAACAAACCTTTAAACCCTAGGTCACCCCTAGTGGACGAGTTGTGTCTCGGGGGATTTGCGGGGAATATACACCCAAAATTCAGAATAAACAAATCCCAACCTTTGCTAAAGGTAAGGCCCATACCGATCCGGAGTAAAGAAAATTTCTCTTACAAGGACCCCACACTTGAACTTTTATTATCCTTTATCAATTCCGGGACTACATATTTCTTAATTTGGAACTCACCTCATCTCTTCCCTTTTTTGTTTTTTGCTAAATGGATAATTTATTGAGAAAGAAAAAAAAAACCAAAATCAACATACAAATCACAGGCATGCCACGAGGCCCCACCCGGCATAGCCATTAGCATGACCTAGGGCTGCTCACTACATAAATCTATAGGGTCTAGAAGATTCATCTCTCCCCTCATATCAGAGATATGGGCTAGAAAGCGTCATTGACTATCGAACATCTTGATTTTGACTTTCTTAGCTAGGAAGTCTTCCACCAAATTCCTTTCTTTATAGTTGTGAGTGATTTTCCATGTAATATTTCCGGGATTGCCTTAGATGGTTCCATCCGCATAGCCATTCATAGAACCCGATGAACCCCACATAACCAGAGCAATTTAATCGATTCTACCCGGGGGGGAATGGAATAGCTAACTATTTTGCTTTCATGAGACCATGTATTAGACCTTCTAATTGCTTCATAATTTTCTTTAATCCCCAAATATATTTTGAAGACCGAGACACTGTCATTATGATCTCTCATGATTGCACCTACACTTACATTACCGGGGTTCCCCAAAAGAGCATATGTTGGAGTGTTTTTTACCAAAAAATATTTCCAAGCACTAATGACATTTGAACATTTTTTTCTCCTTTTTGCTTAATAAACTCTATTCTACTCCACTACTTTTGGCCCAATGACATGGTGGAGCAAACACGGACCCAAGTTACTATGTAGCTTGCTTTTGCATATACCCACAAAGACAAATGATGTTAGAGTTCCTTCAAAAATTTCCTCTCAAGGAATTTCGGTCAAGACACCATGTTTCCTGAGGCGCAATGACCTGTCTAGTTCCAAGGGAATCAACTCTTATTATTCTTTATATCACATTTCATTTAAAATTGTGCATATGTCAACTCATAGTAAATTAAAAAGAAGGTCTCAACTCCAAATCAAAAGTACAAGTAACCCACAGACTTACATATGGTCCAACACCATAAAATAGGAGTCGCTTATTTTTCAAAAGAAAGTCCCATCTAAAGACACATGCTTGTTTCTTTCTTCTCAATAGGGTTTTAATCATTCAAAATGGGTACCTTAATCAAAACTTTTATTTTCATACATTAAGCAACCGAATGGTATGATTATTAGTCAAAAGCCAAAGTAGGACTTCATCCTTTAGCAAGCTCAAAAAAAAAAAAAAAAAAAAAAAAAAAAAAAAAATAAAACAAAGTGGAAAAAGCAAAAACTGGTTTCTCTCCCCACACTTAAGTATGTCCTCAATGCATGGAAAAAAATTAAAAACGAAGACAATGGGGGGGTCATACCGATTTAAAAATTAGTATCGGTGTAAAGAGGTTCATGGAGATCCATGACCTCTTCACTACCGATAGGAAACTTGAGGAATGGTTTCAAACGTTGACCATTAACTTTTTAAAAATTTTCCCCGTTCCCCGGATTCAAAATCTCCACAACCCCATGGGGATATACATTATGGATAATAAACAGCCATCCCATCGGGATCTAAGCTTATCGGGGGAAAAAATGCAATCGGGGTTGTACAATAAGACCTTATCACCAAATGCAAAATATTTGCGTGAATGTACTTATCATGGAAAGCTTTAGTCTTTTCCTTATAAATCTTAGAACTTTTATAGGTATTATTCTAAGTTCCTCCAACTTAGATAGTTGGAGTCTCACGATGAATTCCGTTCGATAAATCAAAGTTGAGCTTTTTTATGGCCCAAAAGGCCTTATGCTCCAACTCAACTAGTAAGTGACAAGCTTTCTCATACACCAATGGTAAGGAGGCCCGGGCCCAAAGGGCGGTCTTGAATGCATCCGATGGGCCCACAAGGCATCAATGAGCCTAAGGGACCAATCCTTTCGGTTGGGATTAACATTTTTCCAAGATTTGTTTGATCCCCCTTAGACACCTCCACTTAACCACTAGTTTGGGGGTGATAAGGGATAGATAACTTATGGGTGATCCCATACTTTTTTATTAAGGCCTCAAAAGGGCCCAAAAAAATGAGTATCCCTATCACTAATTATTGCACGTGGTGCACCAAAGCGGGGAAAAAAAGTTCTCTTTTAGAAACTAGACCACTACTTTGTGGTCATTAAATTTATAAGTTATGGCCTCTATCCGTTTTGAAACGTAATCAACACCCAAGTATGTACAAATTTCTAAAGGAATTAGGAATGGTCTCAAAAAACAATGCCTATACATCAAAGAGCTCAACTACCAAAATAGGGTTGCGAGGCATCATGTTCCTCTTGTTGATACAGTTAAAAGATTTGGGGGGGGACAAGCCTTGCAAAATCAAAAGCATCTTTAAAAAGTAGGCCAATAAAATCCCAATTGGAGAACCTTTTGGGGAGTCTTCTTAGGTCCAAAGTGTCCACCACATGCATAATCATGGCAAAAAAAGAGAATAGAATGTTTCTTATGATCGGGGAAAACATCGCGGATAATCGATCTAGATATTTCTTAAACAAATAAGGATCATCCCGGGAAAAAAGTTTAACTTAGGAATGAAGTCTATCCTTATCTTGGGTGGACCGGTGATCCAAGTCACACCCGAAACTAAGAAGTTGACAATGTTAGCAAACCATGGTTCATTGGACATTGTAAATAATTGTTCATCTGAAAAGTTCTCATTGATTTGGGGAATCAATAGTCAAGGAATTGGGAAGCGGGATAAATGGTTTCAACTAGGTTTTCAACTCCTATCTTATCCCAAATTTCCAAATCAAACTCTTGCAAAAGTAAAAACCCCCCTAATGAGATGGATTTTGGAATCCTTCTTCTAAATTAGGTATTTAAGAGAAGAGCGTGGGGAAAGGAATAGATAATGAGGAGACAAAATGAAGTGAAGTAATAAATCAAGTGAAAGCTTGGGAAAAAACACTCCAAGCCCCATGGAGAATGATTTAGGAATGGGGATTCCACGCAGATTGTTGGGTGATGGTCGGGGTCCGGATGGAGGGGCTTCAAACAAGCCTCATCATGGATTTTCAAAACCCAAAACCTAGGATAGATCGAGGCCTTCCCGGGGGGAGGTCTGTGGAATCGAAGCTTCCAGGGCTCGGCGAAGGAAGAGAACCTTAAAGGGGAAGACCATTGCATCGTGGTGGGTAGATCTCACGATGTCGATTCGCTACCCAACCTATCCATCGGGTTCTTTACCAAAATAGTGATTCCCAGGGTGCTTATGAAGAGCTGCTCCCATTTTGTTTTTTGTTGAGGGAAAAGCTAACTTTCAATGATATCTATGAATAATATTAGACAAGAGGCTAAGAATGGAACCTAAAGGGCCAAATCAGAATGGCGCCAATGGGTAGGGGTTTCATTTTTTTTCAATTTGAACTAGAAGGAGACATGTCTACTATGTGGGGAGGAGCCCCCCAAAATTTTGGGGGGCAATTCATCGATTTCAAAGATGGACACCTGATTTTGGCGTCCACGTGAAGAATGCTATGATGAAGCTCGTATGGATTCGATTCCCGGGCGCCTCTGGAATCTTTGGGATGAGCAAATCCTTCTCTCAATGGCAAAGGCGGTGGGCAGGCCGTGGGTTTGGACAAACGAACCCAGGCCCGCGATGGGGGAAATTTTTCTCGTGTCAAAGTGGAGGTAGAGATTAATGGAAAGAGATTGGGTGAAATTCAAGTGAAGAGATGAAACCAGGGAAACCCGGAGGTCTTCGGTTTAAACAAACCATTGTCCGAAGATGGGATGGCTCGATGGGTTATTGTAGGAAGGTTGGACACTATGTCCAAAAAAAGGGGGAGAAGATAGCGATGGGGCGGGCCAGGGCTGCGGGAGAAGCTATTCTGATCGACAAACCGGGTGCCATTGCGAGTTGAAGTGGTGACACGGTTTTCGATAAGGAGGAGGGGGATGATGGAGAGAAAATCTTCCCAAGTTGGAAGGAATCCAGATTCCGTGGGGCATGATTCCCTTTTCCCAAATTGAGAAGAAACGGGTTGGAAGATAATATCCTAGAGTTAAATGAGGGGAGGGCACATGGCAATGTTGAGATCGTCCTCCCCCTCCATCAAATCAAATATGGAAGGTAATCCGGGTGAATTCCTTGTAAAAGTGGGGCATTCGAATCTGGTTTCCCCAAATGAATCGGATGGGTTGGATACCCTTGAGGAGGATGAAGCGATGGATGCGGGTCGATCGGAAAGGGAAACTCCACCCGGGGGTCTATCTATTTGCTAAGATGCATGAAGACCACGGCGAAAATTTGCGATACCTCTCAATCTATTATAGCCATCCCCGCCACCCAAGTGGTTGGTGGTAATGTAATCATTCACCACGGGGAGGTGAACGCGCAAGGTTTAAGAGGCTGGTCTTAGTCAAGTGATGCGAAGGAAGAAGAAGAAGGGATTATCTAGGGGAAAGGCGCGACTCGGGGAAATCCCGGCCCATTGGCCTCTCAAGAAGGTAATCCATGAATGTGCTATTCGGAATATAAGAGGCATGAAGAAGGCTATTGCTAAATTAACCTTGAGTAACATTCGAAGGAGAAGTTCCCAAATAATTTCATTGCGAACCTATGGTTGATGTCATCGCTTTCCCCAAGCTTTTCTTTAATATTTTGGGATTTGATATCGACTTTATCCATAAAAAGATCGGGTAAAGTTCCAAACTTTGGGTGATGTGGAAAAGAAATATTAGAAGACCCGGGGATTATGTTCGGCCGACCCGGGTATAACCATCTCTCTAGAATGGCACCAAAAATTATTAGAGTCTCCCGCGTTTTCCCAAAATGCTTGAGCTAGAAGAAGAGAACTTTGGGGCCCCCCCGGCGCCTCTGCCTTTTTTATCGCCTTTGCTTGTAGTTGGTGATTTCAAGCCATCTTAGGTTCAAATGAAAAAGAGGTCCTAGAGCTTTTTAAAATGGGGCGGAATAAATTTGGTGCTATGGTGGACTTTGCGATCTCATGGCCCTTCCTTTCGGGGGAAATAGGTTCACTTGGACCAATAATAGGAGGGAGGGAATGTCTTGGCCGACCGGGTAGAAGCTTTTGCAATACCGCCTTTTGGGGTTTAATTTTTTCATGAGGGAGTTCAAAGGGGGTTCTCCGAAAAAATTTGCTCGATCATGCGCCAATTTTTTTTTCTTCGGTTCCCACCAAAACCGAACAATTGCCCTTCATATTTCATAGACATTGGGTGGAACACAAGGATTTTTTATCCCTGGTAAGTGCTTCATGGAGTGGCTGGACTCTTAGCACCAACTTATATAGGGTTGCGAGAAGCTTAAAAAACTTAAGAGCGCCCTAAAGCTTTGGGCGAAAAAAAGAATTCAATTTCAATATAGAGCTTGAACAGGGAAAAAGAAGATAGAGGAGGTCCCAAAAAAAAATTGACGAAGATGGCCTTGATGATTTTTATTTGCTCAAGAGGCGGATGCCAAAACAAGGTATTTAAAGGCAATGGGGAAAAAAAAATGTGGGCTGAAAAATCGAGGATTCGATGGAAGAAGCTTGGGGGCGGGTGTAAAAAATTTTTCCACCTCTCGGCGAAGATGTGAAGAATTAAAAACACTATTAGATGCTTAAAGGAGATGATGGCGCTATCATATTGGGGCGATCAGACTTGGAACACTATATGGTGGACTTTTCACTAATTTTCCCAAAACGGCGCATGCAGGCATCCTTGATCCCTTTCCCCATCCCCCCCCAATTAGTGCAGCGAGATAGAGCCATTTTGGAGGAAAAGCCTTGATTTGGAGATCAAAAGGGGGCCGGGCCTTGATCTTGCTAGCTCTCCGGGCCCGATGGGTTCCCTAGTGAGTTCTTCAAGCACCTTTGGGATATTATAGCATCGATGTTTGCCCCTTTTTTCCGCCCTTTTTTTTCGAATCATGCCTCGGAGGATCAACAATAATTTTCTCTTACTTATTCCAAAAAATAAGGGTTTACTCTTTGGATAAATTTTGCCCTTGTGTATGGGAAATTTTATTTGAAAATAATTTCTAAAACTCTTGCCATGAGATGGAAAACTTCCTTCCAAGAATTATTTCGGAGCAAGGGCCTTCCCAAAGGGGAAAAAATTTTTCATACAAATATCTACTTGGCCCGGGGCTAGCTAATATGATGTCATTCGGGCGAGAGGAGGAGGGATGGGGTTAAAATCGACATCATGAAGGCCTTTGACACAATTGATTGGAGCTTTTATTCTCTCATGAGGAAATTTGGATTCTTAAACCGGATTGGATGGGTTCATCTTGTTGGATTTGCAAAAAACTCCATTCTTTGGACGAAGGACCGGGGGGTTTCTTTAATGTCGGTCGAGGGTGAGGCAAGGTGACCCCTTATCTCCTCCTTATTTTTTTGGTGAAGAGGTCCTTTTAGAGGGGTCAATATAATAATTTGAGAGAAGAAAATCAAACCCCTAAACGGCCCTCGTGGGATGCCTATCCCCAGTCATATGTTTCATCGATGACATATTCATATTCACCAATGCATCTATAAGGTACATCAGAATCTTAAATCCTTCTTAATTATGTATGAAGAATGCTCAGTCAACACATCAGCTTGGAGAAGAGCAATGTGTTTTTTGGGGAAAATCTCTTTGCTAGAAAGCTTGTAATAGGAGAGACGATGGGGAAATTTCCCAATTTTTAGTTTTCCCACTAAGTATTTGGGTGTGGAAATTTTCATAGGTAGAGTTAAGAAAGAAATCCTCCTCCCTTTATGGACAAAGTCAAAGCAAGACTTTGGGGGGAAGGGGAAAAATGTCTCTATGGCGGTAGAGTGGAGCTCGCCGAACTGTGGTGACGGGCATACCCATAGCTTCTCGTATCGGGGGCCATCCGAGCTCATCAAGATCATGGGGAAGTGGATTCACAACTTCATCTGGGCGGGGGATGTTGATATGTGCGGGTCTATCACAAGGTGATCCTTTCAAACCAAAAAACGAGGGGGGACTAGGTCTTGGTTGAGGGGGATCAATGAAGCCCGGGCCAAGGTAGTTTGGAAGGGAAGCATGATGACGACCCAGCTTATAGATTTTTTAAAGCTTGCTTCACTAAAACAGATGGATCTCTTAAAAAACCACATGTCCTCTTCGATATGGACGGTTTTCCGGGAAAATTTTGGGAGTTTGTCTCCTTAAATGAAAGATGGATCATCGGGAATGGAAGGAAAATAAATTTTTAAATGATAGATGGTGGGGCCCCCGACTATCTGACCTTATGGAGACAGAACAAAATTCAGACGAAGCATTCGGGGGTAAGGTTGATCGAGTCATTCAAGATTGCGAATGGAATTTCCCCCAAATTTCCAATCGAGTAGAATGACTAAAATCATCAACACCGTCATGGAAATCCCCCTCTCCCATCCCAGTCGAAAGAGGTGTGTTTGGAGCCCCAAACCGATGGGATTTTTTTGACAAAATCAGCATGGAATACAATTAGGGGAAAAAGGACTCAATCTCTTGAGAGGCCTCGATCTGGTCTAAGAAATTGCACCCAGAATTTCTATCTTTGGGTGGAGAATCATGCATTGCAAACTCCCTCGGCGGTTATGAAGAGACATCCCTATGGCCTCTAAATGCAATTATCGAAGCTCGGGGGAGGATTTGGATCATATTTTGGTCCATTGCCGGTTCAAAAAGAGTTTGGAATATTGTCGTGAATGGTTTAATATTCCCCAAAGGGAAACATAAATCCCTTCATGATCGGCTTCATGGTGGAAAAAGAAAATGAAGATAATTAATCTGAAAGAGGGCGGTCAATCGCCTTTGCCATTTCAGTTGAAAACATTTGGAAAGAAAGGAATGGGGGCTTTGAAGGAGAAAAAGACAACAAAGGCATGTGATTGAAATGATTAAGAACAACATTAAAAGACTATTCCTAATTTAAAACATCAATCAAATCCATGAATGAAATTCTTTGTTGCAGGAGGTTGGTCCCAACATTCTTAAGGGGCATTAAACCCCCCCAAGTTTATTGGTGCAAACCGCATGGGGTGGGTTAAGCTAAACTTTGATGGAAGCTCTCTTGGGAACCCCGGGAATGCAAGTGCAAAAATTTATGAGAGATCATAATGGCAAGTGTCTCTAGTCTTGCAGATATATTTGGGGATTAAAGAAAAATTTTGAAGCGAATTAGAAGGTCTAATGCATGGTCTCATGAAAGCAAAAAAGTTAGCTATTCCATTCCTCCAGTAGAATCAGATTCAAAACCCCTGGGTTTTGTCGGTTCATCGGGAAAAATTCCATGTATGGCTATGCAGAGATGGAACCATCTAAGGCAATACCGGAAGTATTACATGGAAAATCACTCACAACTATAGAGAAGGGAACTGGGGGCGGACTTCCTAGCCAAAAAGCTGCAAAATTAAGATGTTCGACAACAATGACGTCTTTCCAATCCATATCTTTGATATGATGGCAAGAGATGAATCTTCTAGACCCTCGTATAGATTTATGTAGTGGCGGCCCAGGTCTTCTTTATGGCTATGCCAAAAGGGGGGGCCCCATGGCATGCCTGTGATTTGTATGTTGTTTGATGGTTTTTTTTTCTTTTTCAATAAGTTATCCATTTAGCAAAAAAAAAAAAAAAAAAAAAGGTATCTAAGGAGAATGATCGATACACCACCACATGTGAACCAACTAAGTAAGATCGAAACTTTTCTAATGTAAACACAACAACTAAAAATTCTTTTCGGGGGTTTTATAATTGAGTTGTGCATCATTTAAGGTCCTACTAGCATAGTAAATGACAATGGACAACTTATTAATCCTTTGACCCCAAAAAAAGCTCCTATGGCAAAATCCCAAACATCACACATCGGTTCAAAAAGGGTTTTCCCCAAAGGTTGTTGAACTATGGGTGCATTGGTCAACTCCTTCTTAAGTTGTTTGAAGGATTCTAGGCACTCTTTAGAAAACTCAAAAGTTTGATCTTTGGCAAGTAATGAAGTGAGAGGTCGGGTTAACTAACTAAAGTTCTTAATAAACCTTCCCAAAAAAGGGATACCCTAGAAAAGATCGGACATTCTTAAAGATTGAGGAGGTTATAAATTATCTTTTAAAACCACTTTGGCTCTATCTACCTTAATTCCCCCCTTAGATATTACATAGCCTAAAACAATTCTAGATTTGACCATAAAATGACATTTCTCCCAATTCAAAATCAAATTTTAGATATGCATCTTTTAAAACTAGAGAAAGATGATGAAGATATTGGGAAAAGGAATTTCCATGAATTGAAAAGTCATCCATAAATACTTCTAAAATTTTTTTGACCATGTCGGAAAAAATGCTCATCATGCGTCGTTGGCAGAGGAGGCATTACAATGCCCAAAGGGCATATGCCTTAAACAAATGTTTCATATGGGCATGTAAAAGTGGTCTTATGTTGGTCTTCTAAAGTAATTGGGATTTTGGGTTTTAGCGAAAAATCCATTAAAAAACAATAGTATTCATGTCCATTTAACCCCTCTAACATTTGGCCAATGAATGGCAATAGGAAGTGGTCCTTCCAGTTGCCATATTATGTTTCCCTAGTCTATGCACTCTCCACCCGATTGGAAAAGGTTGGAGCTAGTTTATTATTGGCATTGGGAACTACAGTCACCCCCTTCTTAGGCACTATGTGGAACCCTTTCCCATTGGTTGTCGGAAATAAGATAAATTATTCCATGATCCAAGCACTTTAGGATCTCTTTCTTAATGGCTTCCCTCATCCGGGTTAGCTCTTCTTTGGGGTTCCGTGGATGGTTTGAAAACCTCCATAAGATGTATATGATGTTGCACAATAGAAGGGCTTATACCCTTGATATCAGCCATGGTCCAATCTAGGGCTTCCTTATTATCTTTTAACACTTTAAGTAACTCCCCTTCTTGGTTAGAAGTCAAATTTGAAGAAATTATTACATGAAGAGTCCGGGCGGGGCCCCAGGAAAGCATACCTCAAATTAGATAGCAACTCCTTAAGATCTAGCTTAGGGGGCCCCAACTATGGAAGGTTTGGGAATGGAATTGGAAAGGGGTCCTAAGGGCTCCACAGTGTGTGAAGACTCAAGACTTAAAAAAAAATTTTCACTATCATCATCCAACTCATTCATACACTCATGGAATTTGAATCAAAATCAATATCAAAGTTGGTAATTAAATCATCGAAAAATCTAAAAATCCTCAAACATATTGATCTCTTATTTCATATGTGGGTTTCCCTATCCTAAACATGTTAAACTCAACAATTTGGTTGCCAAAAGATAACCTTAGGAAACCATTCCGGGAATTGATTAATGCACTTGGTAGCTAAGAATGGTCTTCTTAGAATTATTGGGATCTCATCCTTGGTTGAGAAGGGCTTAGTATCTAACACAATGAAATCAAAGGGGAAAAAAAATTCCCCCACCTTTAGTAAGACATCCTCAACCATCCCTTTAGGAATCTTAAGACCTATCCGCTAAGCGAAGAGTAGTTCCCAAAGGCTTTCAATTCTCCCAATCCTAGTTACTTATACACATGGTAAGGTAAAAGATTCACACTTGTGCCAAGGTTAAGTAAGGCATGCTCAATGTAGGTATTGCCTATGACACAAGATGTGGTAGGGCTCCTGGATCCTTATACTTAGCTATAGGTGAGTAATTATGGGAAATAATGTTACCGTCAAGAATGTTTTTTTGGGCACACTAGTGATACGTTTTTGAGTACACAAAACTTTCATACCTTTGCATAGGGGGGATCTGGGGTATGGCATCCAAGAGAGGATGTTCACTTCTACCTTTTGAAGACTTCTAAAATTTTATCCATGGAAGCAATTTTCTTTTTATTTATCAAGTGATCGGAAATGGGGCAGGGGGGAGCATAAAGGGCCTTAGGGATTTGCCCTTTTCGGAAGAATCATTTTTTATTTTGTAACCAAATCATCTTTTAAATTTTAAAAGAATCTTTAGGTTCATCAGACGAACTTGGAACAAGAGGCACACTTGTGTCCTCAACAAGGAGAGTTAACGGGGTAATAGATGGGAAAGATTTAGGAATGCCCGTTTGGGACTCTCTACCACTCCTAAGGGCAAAACAACATTACATTGGTTAGAGGGTCCTTGTTGGGTCTAACCTTGTACTATATTCGGTGCATTAGTTAGTGCTTGTGAACTAACGGTGATGATGCCTAGGGGTTTGGCTCTAGTTGGTAGGGAAAGTTTTTTTCTCCCTCTCATGCATAATTGAGACAACTTGGGTGACTTTCTCGTAAGATTTTGATGGCTTGTCATGAGGAGGGCCATATTTTTTTTTAAGTCGCTTATTTCTTTCCTCTCCGGGTTTGTAAACCGGGGGTTCTTTATAAGATGATAGGAGAGGGGGCCCCAGGAAAACTAGTCCCAGGTCTTGCATTTGACCTAGAAAAATATTTTGAAAAAAGATTATTGTAAAGGGAGGCCTTTGGGGTCCAAAATTGACCTTGATTTTGAAAATTAGAAGGCCATGCTTGGTTGCCCCGATTCCAAGAGAAATTTGGGTGATTTCTCCATCTGGATTATAGGTGTTTTTATGGACATTAACACTATCATTAGAAGTGCCCCCATAAGTGTTGGGGCATTCTTCTATGACATGTCCAGGTTGGCACCAAGCCCTATCTTAACCAAATTGACTAATGATGGCTCTCTAGGAACAATAGCCTCAATTCTCTTGATTAGGTTATCCAAATGGGCTTCTTTGGCTACTATCCCATCCAAAAATATCATTTTCTTTCCCATAGTTCTTTCACTCTCTTGGATTGATTCCCACCCCACGGGTTTTTTCCTATATCAAGTAAGAATTTCCCCTGCCCTTTTCCCTTTATCCAAAGGATTTAATCCTCGGGGGACATAAACTCTATCATTTTTTTTTTGGGTAATTAATACCCTCATAAATTATTTGATATAAATGCCATAAGTCTAGGCCATGGTGAGGGCATTCTTGGAGTAAATCCTTG